>JAJONR010008382.1:0-19805 GCA_029582245.1 Solanum etuberosum | reverse complement strand
AAAAAAAAATCTTACTAGGTCGTTCTTATGAATCTACCAAATTTCAGATCAATCAGAGTTCTTTTTTTTCAAATTCTAAAACTATGATCAATTTGGTTGAAAACGTTGTTTGGCCAAAATAGAATTAAATATTTTTCCGCTCAGTAATTCTTATCAGATATCATCATTTTGTGAAATAGATACACGAATTAAGAATAAAGAACGAAATTCTAAAACTATTTACTTTATCTAAGTACTATTTTCTAAAAAAATCAGCATGTTTATGTATACATTGAATATCAAAATTCAAAACACACCTCATAGATATCAATGCATCTTGAACAATAAATTTTGATGAAAAAATGACTACTCATGCAGCATATATATGTGGTGTGAGATATTCACTTCAATAAATTTAGAACAAAAGCTAACTCGGATGGAGAGTATATGTTAATTTAAGTCAAGTAAATATCATTATCCCTAGATTCATTGATCCAATCAAATATTACTCAGATAGGGAGAGTCAATACAGATTATCGAAACTAGAGATTAAATTTTATTGACTTGTATTAATTTCATTCGATATGGAGGAAGGTCTAAAGCCAACACATGAACTTAATACTTCACTAAAATTTAGCCATTAAGACTATAGAGAACAATGTCTATCACCACTATATCATAGTCGAGTAATTTTCATTAAAATTAATTTTCAAGATACAAATAAATATCTAAAAACATTATCTAAACGACCTCAAAGTGCCCGATCACTTCATAACAATGAGTATTTTTAATTTGATCGTTTCTGATGAACCTACCAAATTTCAGATCAATCAGAGTTAAAAATAATATTTATCTCCAAAGCTATGATCAAATTCAGATTCAATAAATTTCAGAAAAAATAATCAGATCTATATCCTTATCATATATCAATTCATGTTAACTCATCATTTGTAATCATGCATCACATTTAACATAAATAAAACAGATATAAAGAATTTCATTCATACTAAATCACATTTTAATCCAAAGAACAACTTAAAAATCATTTTAACGACCTCAAAAAAATTATAATCACATAGCAATGAGTACTTCTTACTAGGCCGTTATCAATGAACTTACCAAATTTCAGATCAATTGGAGTCTATAAAAAAATTATTTCCAAAGCTATGACCAAATTTAAATTCGAGTAGTTTAAGCATCTTTAGGAATTAAAACAAGATGACCTACATTCTTATCACATATCAATTCATATTAAATCACCATGTGTAATCACGTTCCAGATCAACATAAACATAGCTGACATAAAGAATGATCTTATCATATTCAAATCAAATTTTAATCTAACAAACTATCTAAAACTCATCTAAACAATTTTCGATGAAACCATCAAATTTCAAGTCAATCAGAGATCATAAAATTCATGACCACCTATAACTCTATAACTATGACCAAATTTGAAAAATAACCATTTAAGGCATAGTTAAAAATTAAAATAACTTGATGTCACGATCCAAACCACCGTGATTGGCACCCACACTAACCCTCCGGTGGGAGAACCATTACTACTAACCAACTAACCCCAAAGCTAGACATTTAAAGATACGGAAGCAGGTTTAAATGCAGAATTTATATAGAATTCTCATAAACTCCAAAAGTTTAAATAAAACTAACTAAACTAATGCGGAAGAAAAACCCCTAGAACCTGAAAGTCATTGTACCAAAATATCTAAAGTGCAACAAGTCTAAGGAAAAGGGGTACAACCCCAACTAACATAAGAAATATCTAAATAGTCTAAGTCCGAAGAAAATGGACTAAACAATAGGAAGGACTCCATGTCAGCCTGAAAGAACTGGCTCACCCTTGAAATTCGATCTCGATCACTGATCTCCTAGCTGAGGTTTATTAATAGCCTCCTGAAGATGCCCTGTACTCAACAAAGAACGAGCAAGTGCAGAATCAGTACACAACCACAGTGTATTGGTAGGATCACGCGGCTATTCCAGTAAGCGAAACATATATAAGCAGTCACAACATAGTAAACATGACATGTACAGAATATATACACACATTGGTTATCATTTCAAGAGCAATGTACAATTCCACATTCTCAATACAGGTACATATGACAAGTCAATTGTCCTCTCATGGAACCCAATTCAATTGTCCTCTCATGGAACCCAATTCAATGGTCCTCTCATGGAACCCATACCCAAACTGTTAGTGTGCCAGAATGTGACACCCGATCTCAATTAGTGTGCCGGAATATGACACTCGATCCAATATATGCGTCGGAACGTGGCACCCGATCCAATACATGTGCCGGAACGTGGCACCCAATCCAATATATGCGCCGAAATGTGGCACTCGATCCCAGTTAGTGTGTCGGAACGTGACACCCGGTCCATTCATCATACCACAATCACAATCACAATCACAATGTACATTCTCAAAATCATACAATCAAGTGTTGATTCATGGCATACAATCTTTCATTCATACTCATTTACATTAGGTTTGATCAATAGTGCTACATTCACATACACACATGCATTACAATGAAGCAAATACCCACATACATCACACAAACATGAAATCAAATCATCACCTACCTAGAAACCAAGCTTCAATCTCCCTAAGGCACTTGAATCTTTCCTTTCCGGATTCTTTCCGCTTGTTCTAGGTCTACAAACAATTAATATACGCAAGGATCAATAAATTAAGGTCTAATTATCCGGATTCTAACAAACCCAATAACTCATGACCAATCCCATGATCCCAATACCCAACTTAGGGTTTTTTCCACCATTAACTTCATGTCAAAACCTTCCCCCAATAATAATTACCCAAGAATCTAAGTTCTACGGATCGAAAAACGGATTAGGGAAGTAAAATCCTTACTTTTAGCACCAAAAGTCGTGGAAAACTGCCAAGAAATCGCCTGGGGTCGTCTCCTAATTCTTAAGAACTAATTTTGCAGAATAATGACGTTTTTGGAGTTTATTTCCAATTTAAGTCGCGACTGTCCCACTGTGGCAGCCTCCATCCCGCTACAGCGGCCCCGCCCTGGCGGCTTGCACGGAAACAGAGAGTCGAAATTAGAGTTTCAAACCCCCATTTCACAACACACCTTCAACCCATGACATTCAAAAACTACTCGTTCACGCTAAGATCAGTTTCGGGAGTTCTACTCGCCCGAATTCGATTCTGTAAAGTTGTACGGGTTCCTTAACGTCTTAGCTATCTACTCATGTGATTAAATTCATAATTAGATCTCTCATTCATTACCAGATTTCCCTAGACCTCACTGACTCAGATTTCGTCCAAATCTGGACTAGGCTAGGAATTTCTAAGTTACTACTCAAAAGTTTTCTGGCCCCAATTCTTTCCCCATTGGCTTTTCCCTAACGACAGAATCAGGTCGTTACACTTGATTCAGACTTTCATTCTCTTCTAATAATTATTTCATGAGCATAAGGCATACTTTGTGTCTTCTCTTTGTCTAAGACACACAACACCTTCTTATATCAAATTGTCCTTAGTATTAATACATTTGAGAATTCAAGATATTATGTTTTCCCTTTCATACCAATGAAAACCTTTAATATCTATTCTCATGAATTAACTAAGTGTTACTAGTGGCTAAAGGTAATCTCCTTTAAGTAAACAAATTTTTACTAGTATACATTTATGAAGGACAATCTATACATGATACACTGAACATATTTCAATGACTTAAATAAATAGATCACACAAGTGAATCCTATATATGAATCATAATTCTCAATTCATGTATTGTAATCTCACCTATATAAAATATTAAAAATTTCTAATAATTTCAAATAAACAAACCACTTTAATGGTAATCATTTATAAATTATAAAATTCTTTAATATATATAATTTTATATATACATGAGAAAAAGAAAGACTATGCCCGTAATTAAATTATTTATATTATGAATAATCTACCGGATTGAACTGACCGGTGATTCACAAATCAACAGAGAAGTATCAAAAGTGATCCTCTTTGTGATAAATAATTACTATGTAAAATAGTAATATGACAATAATCACAAAATAAATTGCCTTATGAGAAATTATTGGACTGCAGTTAACTTGGCTGCCAAACAAATTCCCAATGCACATATTCTAATCTCTTTTAAAATATTGACAAATAAACAAAGGCTGAATATTTAACTTTGTCAAAACAAAAACCAATCTCCACTAAAAGACAAAAAATCAACAACTAGATTTTTTATTTTATTTTATTTTTTGTTTATTACAACTGTGAGGCCAAGTCTCAAGCAAAAACTTTTTTTTTTTTTAACAAAGTAAATCAAAATAAAGAATTTATACTTTGTAAAGAAATTAATATCTTCAAAACAGAACTAGCCGTCACACAGTAATTAATCTTCAATCTTCTTTTAAAGAAGTAACAACTTTATAAAGTGGAAAATTAGTAGGCCGAACTACATAACCAGTGTTCTCGCCTTACCAAAAAATCAAAATCAACATTAAAATAGTTCTGATTTCATTCGTCGCATCAGATACCATCATATTCTCTAAAAAAAATTGAGAACGATATGAAGACAAAAATCATATTTTAATCATGTTATCTATTTAGATGAAAGCAAGGCTCTTGATGTCAATTGTTGGAAAACTATATGCATAGCGCAAGCATACCAGAATCATATTGCTTACATGAATAATAGACAACCAATAACGTTTATGCTAGAACATATACAATTATGATGCAACACATAAATTTGCTGAAATTTAATTCAAGAATTACCTCTTGAAGTGTGAGCAGATATCTTCGAGCGAATCCACAAGTTACACAGACCTTATCCACAAGTTACAGAGACCTTCAAACGAATCCACAAGATAGACAGCAACTATGGCCTTTTCTAGTGATCCCAAGTTCACATCTGAACTTTCTCAATACTTGGGTGGGCAAGTATCGAATAGAAAACTGATTCATCTTTTATCTTGGTTAGGAGAATCCCTATTTATAGAGATTCGTTCCCAATCCAAAAAGGAGTAGAAAACCTAGTTTTTTTTGGAAAACTAGAAAAACCCATATTATTCTTCCTTTTCCCATAGAAATAGAATTCTGAGTTGTAGTTAAATATGGGCACTGTAGGGACCAAAAATTAATTAATGAGGCTTCTATTATGAAAATAATTCCAAATAATTAATTTTGAATTATTCTTACCATAACAAATTACAAATCATCCCACTAGAAATTCGTAATTGTACTCCTCTATTTATATTTCGAAATTCTCCATTAAACACTTATGTAATTCCCCATGTTAAGATTACAGATACTTATCAATAAATTAAATTACTGACGAATTTAATTCAACGACTAATTCTCTTTTAGAGCAACTGATTAACTTATTTCATGTGTCGGATTCATAAATCCACTTGCAAGGTTTGACACAATGAAAATTTATAAGCTTCTCAAAAAGGCATATCAATCAATCTCTATAACGAGACATGGATTCCATCAACTAACTTATTATTTCACCAATATATATTCTTATCACCCAATCTACCAAGCATATTGACCCATCTCAGAATCTCACCTTTAATAAATCAAAATGATAATTAATATATACAGATCATAATAGTTATATTAGGATTGAGAATATAAGTACATTTAACAGTTTAGAGAATATGTTTTATGTCAGTCAGTCTAAAACAACTATATCTACTCGGTCCCGTTCAATACATACAAAATGCACTAGCACAGGAAGTTGGAACTATACCGTTTCCATAATCATGATAAATTATATATAATCTTGTGCTACAATCGTACCGATGACATGTCCAATTTTCATCCTAGATTGTGAACAAAAAATGAAAAAATGTTATACTTATAAGAACCGATGATTTAATCCTCTGTGTATAAGCTAAAATTCTATACATTAAATCATCTACTATATAAGTAAACAGACACCATAAACAAATATATGATCTATTAAAACTGAATAAATATTTATTCTATATTAAATATTATATCTTAACATATGGTTAATAGTATATATCCCAACAATCTCCCACTTAGACTTTTAACCATCACAATTGTTATAATGTACTATATCTAAATGCATGGTTAATAGTATATACCCTAACAATCTCCCACTTAGATATTTAATCTTGAAAATTGTTAGAATACTATGTCTAAACACATGATTAAGGGGTCGTTTGGTGTGATGGATAAGAGGAATTAATCCTGGGATAACCTTTGAGTGGCCTTTAATTCATTGTTTGGTTGCAAAGGTAGGGATAACTTATCTCAGGATTAACAATTAGTCTTGTGATAAGTTATCCCTCACTGGGGGTGGTATAGTAATCCCAGGATAAGTTATCCTGGGATAAGGTGTGTAATTTAACAAAAATACCCCCCTTAAACTCCCTTTTATACACCACTTTTACATTCATACATATTAACATAATTTTTAACAACATTTATAATAACATTCGCAACCTTAATTATTCATTGTTTTATGATAAATATATTTTTCTATTAAAAATTTACATTTTATAAATACAATTTTTATTTATGAATATATTATAAGTTGAATTTATTTGCGTAATTATTATGTTTATTTATATTTTGATTTGTCTTAAAATGTTCACTCCACTACTAAATTACATATTTTTCATTAAATAGTTTATTACTCACTTTAAAATTTATTTTATCTATAATTAAATGTAGATAACTTTAATAATAAATTTTCTTTTACTTTGATAAACTTAAGCTAAATAAGATTGGAAGTTTTATTTTTTAAATTAAATAAGATGAAAGTTTTATTTTTAAGCTAAATAAGATGAACATTTTATTTTTAAGGTAAATAAGATGAACGTTTTATTTTTAAGTTAAATAAGATGAAAGTTTATTTTTTAAAGCATACGGCACAATCATGAAAATGCACACACAAAAATATTTAAGCTAAATAAGATGGAAATTTTATTTTTAAGAATGAATAACTAAAGCTTGCAAAGAAAATGTAAAAAAAAAAAAAAAAAACTAAATGAGGTGAGGGTATTTTTGTAAACAAACAACTTATTCTTAAAAATTATACAATAAATATTAGTTTAATATGACAAACCAAACAAGCAATAAAAACTAATCCCAGTATAACTTATCCCAGCATAACTAATCTCAGCATAACTTATCTCAGGATAACTAATTCCAGGATAACTAATCCTGGGATAACTTGTAATTCATATTTCTTTTTTTCTTTTTTTTTCAGATTTTCAATTGTAGCACTAAGGTAAATGAGAAGTAAAAAAGATATTAACAATAATACTAGATACCACAAATATGTGACATTTGCTAAAATTTTTGAAGGTGAAATGAGTTATAAATTTGTATAGTATTAAAGTGTGAATGTGTGCCTTTTTGCATCACGTATTTTTTAGGACTCAAATATGAATAGTATCTAATAAGATAGGTAAGATAAAGGCTTAAATTTTTTAATCTCATATAAAATAAAGGTTTTTACTTTACACTCACATTAAGAAAAAATATTATTATACATATTGATGGTGAATTTAACAAAATTGACTTTAAATTGGTTGTTCCCTCCAATTATAACAATAATTTTAAAAATATATTTCCTAAAATTCCCTTTAATAATTGATACATATTCAAGTGATTAATTTTTTTTGAATTTATGCTTAGTATTATCATAATCCTATAGTTTTTCTTAATTACATTGCATTTTAATCTAACAATTATAATTTCTTATATCTTCACTATTCTAAGAAGATATGTATTGTACCCACTAACCCATTTATTAATTTGTTTTGTTCAGCCTCTTTCTATGTTTCCACTCTTTTTCATATAATTTTTTCTTATTTGTATGGTTATTTCTCTGAAGTAATATATATTCATTTCATTCATTATTATTTACTTATTCTGTTTTGTAAGAATAATTTCTAACTAATGCTTCTTTATTTTATTATAGTTTGATTGAAGACAAATTTTATATATAAACATCTTTTATTTTGTGCTGATATGTTTTTTTAAAATTAAATATTAAGTTGTAGTATTTCTCTTCTTAGTTCTAAATTGCCCTTTTACAGTAATGTTGTATTTTTTTTTCTATACATTAAATAACATATTTCTCTCAAAATTTGATTTCCTTAGTTTTCATGATAACTATATGAAGGCATTTGAGTAAGTAGATTATGAAAACTGTTTAGCCATTAGAGTTTTATAAATGTGATTATGTTAGAGGGATAAGAAAGTTCTAGGGTTTAATGCATTCTTTTCTTTTTAGAGAGAAGCAAGATGGAGAAAAGTAGCACTTATTATTATTAAAATTCTTTTTGTATCCAATATGTGTCAGGGTAAATACTTATTAGAACTACCAAATATGTGAATGTGAAGAAATTTGTAAATGTGTATATAGACAATATTATTATATCATATTATTTTATATCTTAATATATTTCTCTTAAGCAGAAAAATGACTTTCTTGAATAGTATTTCATCACATTCGTATATCTACTCATTTTTAAGAGGATTATCATTTAGATATTTCAATTGATCTACTATTTCCTTCATTTTACTTCAAAATCTACATTTATGTATATCAAAAAAATTACTGATTATGTGTGTCCTCTATCTTATATCAATAAGTGGTATTTTGTATTTCTTTTTGAGGAGATCCTTTAGTAAAAAGATGAAAAATTAAAAAATTAAAAGATTATATATGTGAGTAAGCCTCAATGATGAATATTAAATCACAACCTAAAGAGATAAAACTTTAATATTGTAAGTTAGAGTATAATTAAACATTATGTACACAAGTTACATAAAAAAATTTAAATCAGAGACAGATTAAAATTGAAAATGAGATAAAAGTATGTTCAATAGAGTTTAAAGTGTATAGTTTTAATAAATCATAACCACTTCTTGATTAGATTATATTAAGTCTTTTTCTAATATATATTTTATTTTAGGGCAAAAAACTTAAGTATACAATTTAAATACCTTAATTACTATTATATAGCAATAGTTTTTTTTTCGCCTATATAGCAATAGTTTTTTTTTCAAAACTAGGATTTAATATTTATTTTTTAAAAGATAGAGTAGAATAGTCAGCCACGATTTTCTCATATTCCTTGATTTTCTCCAATTCTTTTACCTTTCACGATTTACTCAGATTTGTTATATACTCTTTCCCATAAAAAAAAAAAGATTTTTAACAAAAATAAAACTCTCTTTCTACTCATTCTGATGGACTGTTCAAACATGGTTACCAATAATTTTTCAATTCTAATTCAACACAACGGACGATGGGCGCATCAGGTATTTGTGATAAATCATGATTGAATTGGTGTTTTTTACGTGATTATTTTAATTATTTTATTTAATATAACAAAGTCACGTAGTTTTTTTGGTATTTGTTCGTTGGTTTAATTTTAGGATTTTGTGGTTTAGTATAAAATTCATATGGCATGATTCTGTTTTGGTAAATAATTTGGTGAAACGATAGTCTTTTTAAATTCGTGTATAAATTTTATTAATTCTTTGGTAGATTATTAGGTGTAATTGATAGTGTACTTGTGTAGATGATTTGGTGTTAATTGTATTTTGTATTATGTTTTTATAAACACACCAGAAGTCATAGTTTATTTTTGGTGTGGGTGTTAATTAAGTCGTACATAAAATCAGCTTTGGTGATTTTTTTTTTTTGGTAAATGATTTGGTGAAAATGATGGTATATTTAAATTCCTTTATTAAACATCAGATTCAGTGAATATTTTGTCGTATAACATTAGGTATAATTGATTAGTGCACTTGAGTATCTTTTAGGCCATATATAAACACCATAATTCGAGAATTTCTATTGGTGTGTGATCTGGTGTAATTGTTATCTTTTAGGCATTATATAAACACCAACTTTCAAGTTATTATTTGGGTACATCTATTGGTATAATTAATAGTCTGATTTTGGTTGTTTATAGATAACAATAACAAAATTGAAGAAATATTATTGGTTATAATTCTTATTGATTAGTGATGGTATATTTTAATTCGTGTATAAACAATAAATTTCATTAATTTTTTCTGATAGATTTTTAAGTGTAATTGATAGTGTACATGGTTGTAAATGATTTGGTGTAATTGGTATTGTGTATAATGTTTAAATACTACAAAATTGCTGCTATGTTTTTTGGTAAATGATATGGTGAAAATGATGGTGTAGAAAACTAATTTAGGTCGTCAACAGTTTTTTATACCAGAATGATTACTATTTTATATATATAAAGACATTCTATGTACCAAATTGTGTAATTTAATTACAGTGGGAACGCAATTCTGTTTATTTTGAAAATTGATTAATAAGTTGTAATCTAACACGGGTAATTACGTGGATTACAATATTGAAGGAGTGATGTATGATGCAAACACCAAATACGAAGGCTTAATTTCTTCTATATCTTCCCAATTGGATGTGGACACAACCATTTTTCATTTAAAACTCAAATATGTCGTTTGTGGTGCATCTCCACCAATGAAGATTCATAACGATATAGGTGTCCAAGTTTATTTAGATAAAAAAAATGCAATTCTGTTTCTTTTCAAAGTATCCCTTATGTGTAACATGTGTGGATAGAGCTATGGAAGCCATTGAATACCCAAATGGTGTCCTATCAACAAGGCAAGAAATTTTGAGATCCAACACACTATGTTTGACTGGTATGGATTCTATTTTGGATGATTTAATTGAAGAAAATGAAGAAACTGAAATAATCTCAAAACGATTTGGTTGTCGAAGATCAAGTTTATATAAACAAGAAGACTATATCAGAAGTTACCAAGATTGTTGAAAGGCTATTACCAAGATTCTACTAATTAGTTACCAAGTTTCATACTTTACACCAAACTTTAATACTGTACTAATTAGTTACCAAATCAAAAGATAACATTTTACCATAAAAAATATGAAAGGCAACTCACCAAGATTCTATTAATAAACAAAGCTTTTGTAATAGAAACTAATTGCTCCAAACCAAGATATTTACTAACTCCCATTAAAAAAATCACTATATATACCAACATGATAACATTCGATTTATACTAAAATAAAGATTTTATACTAACTTAGAACACAAATAAAAATGTATACTTTTACTTTAAACACCATATATAAACGAATCATACTAAAAAGCAGGTCTTGAACAAACAATAGGCGGACTATCAACAACTACGATTGGTTTATAAAGCCTAGGACTTTTTCGGGGCATCCTATCCATAGCATATTGAGGGAAGAACTAAAGGTAAACTATAACAAACCTATTGAAAAGTGATGGACTTATGAGATAAAACAATGGTGAAATTGCAGTTGAACAAAATTCGAAGAGAGAAGAAGAACAAAGAAGAACAAAGAAGAACGAAGAAGAACATGAATTGGAGAAGTTTTTAATTTTTCAAGAAAATAAAAGTGCATAGGAAATAACAATTGCTTGGAGAATTAAAGTGGTGGAAAGATAAAAATCTTTTACAGATCTTTTACTTTTTACATCAATTGAATCAAAAAAGGAAGAAAAAGTACAAAAAATATATTTGAAAATTCAGTAATCACCATTAATTGGTGAGATAAAATAATTAAATTTAATACATAATTATCATCCCCCAAAAATAGGCACAGAATCCAAAAAACTGATATACTAAAATCGAAAATAAATAAATAATTAAAATCAGAAATTAATTTATTATGCTATGCTTATAATTTATAAACTTCGTTTGTAATTAAATATAAATAGGTGTATATAATGTTAATTAAAGTCTGAAGTAGTATACTTTTGTAATTTTCACTTTATTTTATCATTTATGTTATGCATAACACAACTTATCAACTTTAATTTCATCCTATACAAAGTTTATCCATTATAATATGTAAGTGGATAAATAGCCAACCAATATAATTTTATATTTTACAGTAACACAAAATTATAGTTTAAAATTTATAGTCAACATTCTATATATTGAAATAAAAAAGAAGAAAACTTATTGCTTTTAACGTTTAACATTAAATTTTGTTTATTCAAAACCAAACTAGCAAAAAGTAATTAAAATACCTTAGAGAAAAAAAAAAAGAGGAAGGGGCGGGAAAATATAATTAAGTAGTTAGATAATATACATATTACTTTCCCTAAAATTGAAATTGAAATGTTTGAACAAAAAAAATGAAAAATAAAAGCTAAAAACTCACGAGTAAATAAAATAAATATATTTGTCTTATATT
This sequence comes from Solanum etuberosum, assembly GCA_029582245.1. NCBI lineage: Eukaryota > Viridiplantae > Streptophyta > Magnoliopsida > Solanales > Solanaceae > Solanum > Solanum etuberosum. The sequence goes on along the minus strand of JAJONR010008382.1, from coordinate 7,554 downwards.
AATAAAAAAAAACACTTGATAATTATATTAAACCTAGTGATAAACTAATAAAAATAAATATTAACCGTCTAATAAAATTAAATAGTGAATAATATAGTAAAAACTATAAAACATAGAACTCTCAACCATTGCCGAGTAGAGAAAATGCTTAAGGTTCTATATATTCTTTCTTTATTCAATTGATTCGTTATATCTATTCATATAAATTTGGCTATGGAGATGGAGTACATTTAGTTGAGTAACAACACGATAGTCGAGACTTTTTTTAAGATTATATAATGTTACATGATATAACAAGACATCAAAAATTGAAATTATTAGAAACAATATTTGAATAATATCCACGCATCGCGCGGGTATATATACTATTAATATGAAAACTTGCCAGCAATAGCCAACCAACAATCTTTTCACGTTTTTGTATATCAAAATTCAAATTACATTTTCTGTACAACACACTCCTCTCTGCCATTGGTCAATGCTGCAAAAATTCTCACCTCAGTGCCAAAAACAGCAAATACAGAATGCTTGGAGTACCAACGAAAGGAAATCAGTTGCAGCAGATGACGACGCCACTTGCATTCTTCACTTTTGCTCATCTCTGTCCCTCAGGTGTGTGTTCGATTGAGTCCAAACTCCTTGTTTATGGTCAAATCACCAGTTATTGCTCGATGAATAAGCCCCCCCCAACATGGTGCTTATCGGAGACCCAAGAACCAACTCCTTTGAAAGCGCTACAAAAATCTGTCTCATTGTATCTTAAAGAGGGTCTTCAGTTTCATGACAAGTCTCCAATCCTCAACTGAGAGGTCTTTCTGTAAAAGGTTAAAGAAGCAGCAGTAAGCAAAACTAGATATTTGCTCAAACAAAAGAGCCTCTTGTTAAAGGAAGCTTCACCCAAAACTCTACATACCCGGAAATTGGCCTTGAGTATGTCAATAGACCTCCTTGAAATTTTGCTGACAAGCTCATCTTCCATTTCAAAATGCCTACCAAACATCTTTTGTTGCTCCTCAGGGTTAGATCCAACTATCTGTAAACATGTGCAAGGAGTGAGACCTCATGGGTATATAAGCAAAGATCAAATCAATTGCTTAGAACTCCTGAAATACGTTATTGTACAATGATGATATACAAAACAGATATTGGGAATCAAAGAGAAAATATTACACACCGATCCTACATTCTACAAACAAGTAAAAAAGAGAGAAGATGGATCAAAATTCTAGTCAATCCTTGACAAAATTTACAAAGTCTCAACCACTTCATACCTTAATGGCCACCCTTTGGCCTTTCTTTGCAGAGTCAACAGGCTTATGGTTGTTCTCAATGGATGCAATACGACCAATATCAATGAAGTCTTTTTGAGGAATACATATAGGAGATCCAATCTGTTCAAATTAAGTTCAGCACAGTGAGGACCACAATTTACATGAAATTTTTGCAGTCTATGAATGATTATAGAAAAGAGAATTGATGAGTGCTGCTATTTTTTCAACAGTAAAATCACAAACTGTAGAGTGCTACTATTGCCAGCATAAACATTGATAGTGGAAAGCATAATCAAGGTAAACCCTTCAACTTAAATCATGGCAACAAACAATATATTGAAATACGTGTGGAGAAAGGTAAAACGAGAGAGAACATAACGTTACACACTCCAATCAAATTATGCAGGAATATCTAACTACAACTAACTAAAGAGACATAAGAGCAAGCAAACAAGACTTGAACTCTGTGTGTTAAATGCTCATCAAGCAAAAGGTCTGAAGGAAGCATGACAGAATCAATAACGGACGAAAAATTGGAAATAGGATGAGTACATGAAATCTGCCTCTGAACTTAAACATGTTTCCTAAGGATCAAATTATGTAAATAAAACAAAGTAAAAACCTTATCTTGGAGATATAAAATCATGGTGTAAATGAAGAATGCTGAAAACCTTTTGAAAGCAGAGAACTAATTAACTAAATGATAATAATAACCAGTAGAAAAGCTAGATTCTAATCATAACCGACAAAAGCTCTGATGGAACCTTATTAGATAGTCAAGATTCTCAATTATAAGAAAGAATTACAGAGAGAACAGATACATGCAAACATAAATTTCAAAAGTGTTAGCAGTTCAGTGAAAAGGAGAAAAACTTGTAAATACACTAGAGAGAAACTCCAAGTAATTCAATTATATATTAGTAGTTTTGATAAGAAAGTTTATATATTACTTTAAAATGAATAAAACAAGATGTAGCCTAGAAAACACCAATTCGTGAAAATCACTACAGCATAGTTTCACCAAACAAATAGGAAAAGTTTACAGAGATACTGATCCATGTACTGGCTGACATGTCATGTTGCAGTTTGGGATCCTTCCCTACCACTTACCTAGGCCTTCCTCTAGGGGCAAAATACAAGTCTACTGGAATATGGAGTGGACTTGTAGAAACGATTGAGAAAAGGCTGGTTACTTGGAAAAGGCAATATCTTTCTATGGGTGGTAGACTTGCTCTTATCAATAGTTTCATGGACAGTATTCCCACTTACTTCATGCCATTGTTTCCTGTGCCTGGTAAGGTATTGAAGAAGCTAGACAAAATCAGAAGGAATTCTCTTTGGGAGAGTTAACAGTGAAGGACACAAGTTTCACCTTGTTAAATGGTCTTAAGTCATTAGACCAAAGCCACAAGGAGGTCTGGGTATCAAGCACCTAGTCAAGCACAACAAAAGTTTGTTGTTTACATGGCTTTGGAGATATGGAATGGAGGAAAATAGCTTATGGAAGGAAGTGGTTGCAACCAAACATGGTAAGTTGAGTCACTGGTGCACTCAGCAAAGCAGAACTCCATATGGAGTTGGGCCATGGAAACATGTAAGTAGGCTATGGGAGGAATTTCATAAAGAAGTCTCATTCAACGTTGGAAATTGCCTGAAAGTAAAATTCTGGAAGGATAGGTGGTTAGAGAACTTCAATTTTAGAGAAACCTATCTATCACTCTTCCTGATAGCATGAGATCGTGACTCTACAGTTGCACAGAATAGAGAAGGCAATCAGTGGAGTCCCCTTTTCAGAAGAAACATGAATGTCTGGGAGCTTGAGAGCCTTTTTGACTTGATGTGTAATCTGGAAGGCTTCAACATGAAGACTCAGGCTGCTAATGCAAGGGATTACACAGTACACCTGGGATATAAATTGCTAGATGCTCAGAATGGAATTTTAGACTCTTAGCCACAGAAAGTAATTTGGAGGACAAAACTCCCAACAAAAGTGACATGCTTTAGCTGGTTGGCTCTAAAAAATGCATGTCTGACACAGGACAACCTCTGCAGGAGATGTTTCCAGTTAGTTAACAGATACTACTTATGTCAGGAAAGCACAGAATCAGTCAACCATCTATTCTTGCACTGTGTGGTAGCTGCAGACATGTGGCATATGTTTCAAGATCTTTTCAGCCTCAAATGGGTGATGCCAGAGAACATCAAAGATGCTGTTGAGAGCTGGAGCCTTTAGAAAGCTGATTGGCCTATCAGGAACACCTGGACGTTGATTCCATCTTGTATATTTTGGTGCCTTTAGACTGAAAGAAATAACAAAATGTTTTGGAGTGTCAACTCCAAACCACTTGCTAAAGTTGTTTTTCAAGATTTTGTGAGCTCCCTTAACATTAGACTAGCCCTTAACATGGTTGTTCCCTTTTTGGTGTTTGGCTAGCTCCTCGACTCTTTCATAGCATCTTGTATAGGAGCTACCACATCTATTTTTGTATCCATGGGATCTTCTTGATGACAATCAATCAACAACTTACTTTATCAACAAACAAAAAAAAAATTGATTGTCCATAAGTTTGTTTTTCTCAGAACAGCTATGTCTCAAACAAGGTTATACAAAAAGAAGTTACACATTTAATGAGAAATCAATGTGAGTATTCAAGACCCTTTTCCCCAACCTAATGGAAGCATGAAATTAGAGAAAATCCAATAATATCAGCACAACCCATTAAATATTGATTATGTATTCTTATTTCTATTACTGATGTACACAAAAGCTAGTTTTCCAGAATGAAATACAGAGATACCATTATCTTTGATTTTTCCTTTTTTTATAATTAAGTTGGTGAATGAGATCAATGAATATGAGACAGTAGATAAGAAAAGTTAATACCCTGACAATGCCTTCAAGAACATCAACTCCCAGAACAATTGGATCCTTCTTGTTGAAGACACAATTCGGTACGATCTTGAGCACACAGGGGAAGACTGCTTCTTCAGCCACTTCCTTCTTTTTTTCTTCCTTGATAGTGTCAATGTAGGCTTTAAACTGATCAAATAAATGATATATAATATCAGCCATAAAAACCTTGACACCAAGTTCATCTGAAAGTTCCCGAGCTTCCTGTGTCACTTTAACATCAAAGGCCAAGATGGTTGCATACTCTTTCTTCTTCTCAAGCATAACACTAGCTTTCATGACATCCTTTTTATGCACAGGACCTATGCCAATCCCACTGACAGGTATGCTTACTTCTGGGGTCTTCAAAAATTCCAGCAAAGCTTCCAATGATCCAAGTGTAGATGCTTGAACATATACTCCCTCTCCACTTTTGTCGATCCTGCTCATCACTGACTTCATATCTTCCATAGCTGCTTCTTTGATGTCTTCCACATCATCATCAGGCCCCACAACATATAGACTAGTTCCAGCAATTGCATGCTCAAAACCCTGAACAAGAATAAAAAGAACCAAGGGGGAAAAGGAGAAATCTCTCAGTCTCACTTATTCATGGAAAACCACCACTAAATCAATAGCCATATAGTGAATAGTGACAGCATCACATCAGAAAACAGAAAATATCAACACTCATGCAAGGGACTGAAAGGTTATGGCTCGCTAGTTGGACTTCCAAGTCAAATTTCACTGAAGTAACAAACTACACAAGAACAACCATTGGATTTCTTACAACTATTCCAAGTCAAAATAGGATGATATTGGTACAGATATTCCAACAGAATTTTTCTCAAAGGTATCACAAAATATCCGACTTAGGAAATCAGAAATTCTGAACAGAATTGATATGCTCAGGGACATCATGAACAGAAGAAAAAGAAAAGAAGAGACTATATGTGCCCAAATTAGAATAACCTCCCAATGCTCTTGCACAAATTTCACCATATTTCCTCAAAATGAGACATCAAGAGCATTGGTTGGTTTCCTGACACAAAAATAGAAAAAGGAAAGAGGTGTACGTGCAAAGAGATGCTCCTCCACTTAATATTTTTCTTGCAATTATGAAGCTTCCTCCAAATCTTTACGAAAAGTTATTTGAATTCCAACAGTAATCAGGACTCAAAAGCTATATCCAGTAGATCACACTCTACTCTGCTTGATTGATCCTAGAAAAACTAATGCTAATTTTCTTTTTAATTAAAAGGAAATTAAGAACCCAAACGTAGGATCATCTGATTTTAACAACAAATTAATCTAAGATTCAAAATACATACATTTTCTAACAACAGATCAGTCGAAATAAAATCCACTTCTGAGTCTCTGCATTAAGTGTCCTACCGAATAGACTTCCTAAGCTTGATCCTAAGACTGACCAAAAATGAGCTCACAGATTTACAAGTAGTTGATAATACCTGGGCGGTAATCTTTATACCCTGGGCAGCCTTGATTTTCTTATGATGCAAATATGTTCCCTGAAAGGATTTTTCCCAAACAAGAGAAGGCACTTTCATCAGTACGCCATTAGATAAATCACATATCAGATAAATTCAAAGAAATAACATGACAATCACTTCATTCTTCAGATTTTTTTCATGCTCCACTGACCACAAGGTCCAAAAGCACAAAAATAACTGGGACATAACTGAACCTGCAGATTTGTGTCCCACGTTTGGAAATTAAATAAGAAGTAATGTGGATCTCTTGATTGCGGGAAAAGCATATTTTAACAGGGGCAGTTGGAATTTGAACACAAATCTGGAAACCTCACACCAAATTTCTGATCTTCTGTTTCTTTTGTCCAGAGAAAATTCAAAGTGGCAAAAATCAAGTGTGTCTATGTATATCAGCAATCTAGGATTAATGTAGCAGCTCAACAAATCAGGAAACCTCACACCAAATTTCTGATCTTCTGTTTCTTTTGTTCAGAGAAAATTCAAAGTGGCAAAAACCAAGTGTGTCTATGTATATCAGCAATCTAGGATTAATGTAGCAGCTCAACAATCCCATGTCAATGAAAGCATCCACAAGCTTGAAATGATCTACATATCTCAAAAGACAGGGGTCCAAATAAACCAGGGTACAGGTACTGTTAAAAGAAGGGACCGAAAGAACAACTGACATCATAAATTCAACTTTCAATACAGCCAGATAACTCTTGAGCTAGAACCCCCACACACAAAGTAAACCTTCAATTTTTGTACGCCACATTTGGCGTTGAGGAAACTAATATAGCACAGTGTGTTACCTTGACAAGCCCAGACTAGATATTACCAGCATATGATCTACGCTAGAGTTCAAACAGAGCTACTGTTGTTGTAAAGAATACTTTTTAGTGGAGTAGGTTTCTTTGATAGATTTGATAGGACAACTGAGTAGGTTTCTTTGATAGATTTGATAGGACAACTGTAATTGTTTTTAGGCTTTTTGTTGGCTGTGGGTATCTGTTAACATGGCTTTTGCACTGCCCTAGTGCTTTCAATAGCATTGTTACCAGTTTCAAAATAATAGGACTGAATACTTGCGACATATATACTTCAATGCTTTTAGCCCATCCATTATTAGTTCTCCCCACTCATCAAGCACCCTCCTCTTTTTACTCCTTTTTACTTTTTATGATACATACTGGACAAATAACTCCTTATTGTTTTTATGATTATATAAGGAGTTGAACTAACAACAACTGCTACTACTCAATCTCATGCAAGTTGGGGAAATTTAGAGAGTTGAACTGAGGTAAGAGAATATTTTCTTTTTTTTTTTTGATAAGTAGGTTAGAGATGTTTCAATGCAAAACCAGTAACCTGGAGTGCCTAAAGGAATATGTACTACCTTTACTCGGAGTTCCTTCATGGGGTGAGGCGTTAGTAGTGCTCGGATGGTGGTAACGATAGGTCCCTACACACAAAACAATGCAGGAAAAGAGGAAATTTATAATGTCAAGACAAATCACCACACTGGAGGATCTGAACATAGCAACAAAGTAATGGCTCACTAAAGACTAAAGTAATGGACATAAAAAGGAGACTTCCATGCCTGCATGCCACAAACGACGATTTGATCTCCTTCTTGAAGGACACCATTAACCAAAACCACGTCAATAGTCGTTCCATGCCCTTCAACAACCTTTACCTCCAACACGGTACACTGCCAAAGAGTAACAACAGTTAATCATCCCATATTGAGAATCTCTATTTAACTGATAATGATATCATGTGAATATCATACCTGAACTTCATTGCTGTAAGTCAGTCTCTCAATCATTGTCTTTTGTGTCCATTGAACAAGTAACAACAGCATGTCAGGAATACCTTCTCCACTGTTAAAGATCCACGGAAT
>JAJONR010008381.1:0-13630 GCA_029582245.1 Solanum etuberosum | reverse complement strand
AAAAAAAAAAAGAAAAAGAGACATTTAATAAACAATATACAGAATATGATATAAGTACTACTTCCTCCGTAAGATTCTGAAGTCAATCTATGCAGATTCATTGATCCAAATCCCATCTTTCTTTGTTCTCTTATACTTGTCATGATTTGCTTTACGAAGAAGTTAAATTGAATTAGATTAATTCAATTAAATTTAGATGTCCGAAAACTATACGAAAAATACTATAAGTTGCAATCTTTCACATATTGATATAATGAAAAGCACTCAAGAGTGTGGCCTAGTGGTCAATGAAGCAATTGACAGTCATGAGGTTTTAGGTTCAAATCTCAGCGGAGACAAAAACTCTATGTAATTCTTCCCATTTATCCTAGTTTTGGTGGACATCACTGGTGGGAGGTGATAGGTATCTCGTGGAATTAATCGAGGTGCACAAAAGCTGACCCGAACACTACGGTCATAAAGAAAAATAATGAAAAAAACATATTAAAATGTAGGTCAAAGTGCATATAGTTTGACTCTCGAAAAAGGAAACGATACAAGTATAAGTGAAAAAAAACATATTAAAAGCTTGTCAAAGTGCATACAGTTTGACTCTCGAGAAACGTGACATGTATAAGTGACGGAAGGAGTACTTTCGAAATAAAATATTACTATGACAACTAACTTTGCTCAATTCAAAACATTGAAAGCAAAAGCACAAACATTCTATATTCTATGGAGTATTACACATGAAAAATGCTTATAAATAAATAAGAATTTACCAAGATTGTCCATTTGTTGTTTTTTGCTGGATCCAGGAGGTCTCCCTCTAGCTTTCTTCAAAGAATTTGGCGAAGCTGGTCCTCCAGAAAGCATTTGAGCACCTGCAGAATTACCCGGATCTCGGGGCGACAAGCTACCGCCGAGAGGACCTCCAGCAACCGGCGGCGAAGCAGCAGGATTCAATCCCAATGCCATAGACCCATCCGGCCCGTATTTCCTAGGCCTCCCTCTCTTCCGTTTCATCGGCTCCGACGAATTATTATTCAAGTTCTGCAACATCACAGTCCCAGCTCCGGCAGAACCTTCAGCCGACTGATACGTCGGCTGCACAAACACAGCCGTATTTTCATCTCTGTAGCCCATATGCATATTCTGAACCACCGGCGTCGTTGCCGGAACATTCGCCGGAGAATTTTGAACTCCGGCAACGCTGAAATGATCTCTACTCGTCATTACTCCACTACCTGCCTCAGATACCGACATTTTTCATCGATTTTTTTCCCAAATTCACCTGACAAAGAACACCATAACAAAAAAAAGTAACTTTTTCAGCTCCAATGGCTTCTACAAATCTACAAAATTACTTTTTGTAGCAGAAAAAACGAAAATTACAGTTTTTCAGAGCTAAAACCCTAACAAAAGTTCATCAGTATAAACCCTAACCCTAGAAATTCAACTGAAAATCAACACCAGAAAATTTTGCATAATTGATCAAGCTTAACTATAAACCCAGAAAAAATTTCAGAATTTTTTCCAAAATTTTTAACAGATCAAGCAAAAAAAAATTAAAAAAATTAAATTAAAGGTCGAAAAATAGTATCAACCATAAACAATTAAAAAATTAATTATTTTTTTTCGAAAAAAAAAATCTGAAAAATTCAAATGAAATAAGAAGAATCTGAATTTTCTTACCGTAAATTGGAAATTGTCCGGATAGAAGAGAAAAAGAAAATATATATTTAGGGTTTAGAGAAGAGAAAAAGAAAAAGAAATAAAAATGACCTTTTTATTTTCTGAAATAATTTGTGTTTTTTTTGTTTGATTTCCGTTATATATTATGATGTTGATTAAAAATAAAAATAAATAAAGGTGAAAAAGGAAAAAGGCAGGTAAGAAAAGGTAAGGCTAAAAATTGCTCTAGTACAATTATAATTAATAATTATAGACTGCATTTAATTCCAAGACCTTTTTTTTTTTTTTTCAAATTTATCAATATGAACACGTGACTTCATTTCTTTTCATTTTCTTAAATCTTGTCTAGTCATAAAAAAATCTGTATTTTTATTTATTAAGGATAAAGACACCTTATGACAAGTGATGTCATTTGATAATAATTTATTTATAATTTTAAAAAAAATACTACTAACTATATATATAGAAAATATGAAATAAAAATGAGTATAGCTAATATAAAATAATGTTTGACAATTTGCATTTATTTATTTTTTAGCTAAATAGATATTTTATTTATTGACGTAAATTGAAAATCGAAAATATTAATAGAAGTTCGGATTTTTCTTGCTATAAATATATATATGCGAAGGAATTTAATAATATAGCGATATTTAAAGTTGACAGCCTTCGGAAAGAGTTAATTTTTTACTAAATTTTGTCAACACATCAACTATATGATTGACCTTTCGATAAATATGTTTAATCTATGGGTAATGTAGAGTGCATTAAAAAATAAGACCTTTGATAAATATGTTTATATGTGTAATGTGTATTAATTTTTTTGGTGATGGAATAAATGATAAACCAACTAGACTCAAGCTCTTCTAGAATGCAAGGATCACCTACTTTTTATTTTGTTATTTAATGTAATGAAAAAACTTCCAATGTTTTCTAACTATAACCGGGACGGAGCCCGCATACGGGTTCATCCGAATCTCCTTCAGCGGAAAATATAATACTATTTATATATGGTTAATTTTTTTTTATGTATATATAATAGATGTCGAACCCCCTTCGATTAGTTCGTGTGTTCACTTCTTTAGATTTTGAACCTCCTTGTTAAAAATTCTAGCTCCGCCATTATCCATAACAAAAAGTTACTAAACCATATCTTGTATTTATTTACATATCATAAAAAGTCTCTAGGAAAATAAAAATATGTCACAGTGAACATAATATTTTCTTTGAGAAAACTGCTTCATACCTAGTTTCTTTTTTTCTTTTCCATTCAGTGTCCAGTACTCACTTTAATCAACTAATAACTATCCACGCCCGAGAAATACCACATTGAACAAAGCAACTTCATACATAGGACTCGACCTCAAGACCTCTCGTTAAGAAAGATACCACAACTTTTGGTGCTCTTTATACCTATTTTTCAACGGAGAAGGGCCTAAAATGTCCCTCAAGTATTTGAGTTGGTACAAAACTACCCTTCATCCACCTATCAGCCCTAAAATACCCCTGACGTCCGCCTTTCGGCTCAAAAATACCCTTATGTCTAATGGATCATACTCATTAGGTGGATGAAGGGTAATATTGTACCAAATCTCATAGTTTAAGGGCATTTTAGGCCCTTTCCATTAAAATAATTTGAAATTACTTAATATATAAGCTCACATGATTGACTTGATTTTGAATTTCATAGTAAATTTAAAATTATAAAAAGGCTAGACATCTACTCTCTACACTCCTCCCTCCCCGACCCTTCACTTCCTATCTCTTCCAAATTTTTTTCTATTTGGATCTTGTCCACCATTTTATTTTTATTTTTTTTAATTTATGACAAACAAGAGAGAAAAAAAAGGAGGAAAATAATGATGCATTCATATAGAAATAATTATTTCAATAAAAGATGACTTAATTAAGCAAATATGTACAAATATTATATTTTTCTTTTGTGTGTACCCAAAACTAAAAATAAAAGATTAAAAATAATCATTTCTCTTATCCCACCCTCATCCCATCATGACATTAATATTAATTAAAAGAATATAAATATGTGAGTTCATTTCAAGTTTGAGTCCCGGATATCCTAATTAAGAATAAGAGATTAAAAAAAAGAATAAAAGAGAAAATGAACATGACATTTGGATAATTGAGAGAAAATTTTATATTAATGAAAATAATATTATTTTTTTAGATGGACAATCAGTCGGGGTAAGTATGAATTTGGAAGGGAGCTATATAATAAATAAATTATTTGAGAAGGGTTTAAATTTGGACCAATCACATTAAGCAATATAATAAATAAATATTTAATAATTTTACCTTAAGGGATCTATTAAAAATAAGGCAAATTTGAGTCAAATGATTAACATCGAGGGTATTTTTGAGCCGAAAGGTGGACGTCAGGGGTAATTTAGGGTCGATAGGTGGATGGAGGGTAGTTTTGTACCAATTCAAATATTTGAGGGGCATTTTAGACCCTTCTCCGATTTTTCAATGATAATTTTTTTTTTAAAAAAAAGAAGCTGCCAGAGTGGAATTTCCAACTGTATCTATTTGATGAAAATAGCAGAAAACTGGTTGGCTGGGAATTGGATACACCAATATCTCTGCTTCTTCAAGAAAACAAAAAATAAAAATGGTGACTCTTTCATCTTCATCTTCATCTCCATCTTTGAATTATTACCAGTATCAAGCTATTCTTCGCTTGCCACGTGTCCCTTCAATCTCTTCTAATCTTCTTAAAGGTTCAATTTTTATTTCATTTTCATTCTTTATCTTCTCAAAAAAGTAATATTTACATTAATTCATACTAATTTTATTTTATTTTTCACTTGTTTAGGTCCCAAGAAAAATGGAAACTCAGTTATTTTCTGCTGCAATAACACTGTGCCTGATTCAAGAACAGGGTAATTTTTTTATTTCCTTGGTTAACTTTTTCGTGTCATTCGAATTTTACCCATTGTAACAATAAAGTCGCTAAATTTTACTCAATATTAATAAAGTTAACTTTTTTGTTGATAATTGTGGTCTTGCGTGTATCTTGAAGTATAATTGTTACCACTTTACTCGGTGTAGCAGTAAAGTCAATAATTTTTTTATAATCGTGTTGTTCAGGCCAACTAACGTTCACCTTGATTACTTTTTCACATGATACTTTGCTAAAATTTAAACAATATAGTAGTTAAGCCAAGTTTTTCTTTGATAACTAGAATATCACCTTGAGGTAGACTTGCTACTACTTTATCCATTGTAATTGTTAGAGTGGGTAAAAGTCTCACATTGGTAGGGGAATGGATCGTTGGTCTCCTTATATGGACTTGAGCAAACTTCCCCTCATGAGCTATCTTTTGGGGTTGAGTTAGCCCAGGTATCATATTTTTACATGGTATTAGAGCCAGGTCCATCCCCGTTTGGGCTTCCGGTCCACGCTCCAGTAGCCAGGTCCATCCCCGTTTGGGCTCCCGGTCCACGCTCCAGTCGGGCCCGGGCGTAAAGGGGTGTTAGAGTGGGTAAAAGTCCCACATTAGTTGGGGAATGGACCGGTGATCTCCTTATATGGACTTGGGCAAATCTCCCCTTAAAGTCAATTTTTTTAATAATTTTATTGTTTAGGCCAGCTAATTTTTTAATAATCTTATTGTTTAGGCCAGCTAATACGCACTTCAATTGCTTTCACATGATGCTATCTCCCATCAAAACAATTACGGTGTAACTCTATCTACCAAGGCTTGGATAGATGAGAAGAAATCACATAGTGTTTTCACCAATAAAGTCAATTTGATGGATAAATTTTGTTGATAACCTATAAATAGTTTTTAAATTCTTCCATTATAGTGATTAGTGGGTAAAAATTTGTGACTTTATTGATATAGTGGATAAAACTCAGTAACTTTAATTGACAAAATATATTTGTGTTTTTAGTGTTATAGTCTTATAGACTATAGTAGCTAAAATTCAGTTAGCTAGATGTGTTAGGATAAATTTGTGAGTTTGTTGTAATCGTTAGTAAAGTTTGGTGATCGTACGCGAAATTATCCTTATCTTTTTCTTTTTGTGTGTTTTATTTCATTCAGTTACCATGAACTGTTGTCAATTTTCGATCTGCTGGATCGATAATCAGAGTACATTTGTTAATTTCTTCTTTTGTTTACCTCATTTGGTTCTGAAATTCGAATATCTGGATAGTGAGCAAGTTAAAGGAGAATGTGTAACCAAGAGAAGAGAGCTCCTGCTACAGGCAGGCTCTGTTGCACTTTCTCTGTCCGCCTTTACATCGATTGCATTGGCAGAGAACGGTACACTTTTGATTAATTTTTCCACTTTGACGACATGCTCAGTATCCTTCGAAATGTCTACTTGCTAAAAAGGATGATGTTATTTCAGATATCCCGGAGGATTTTCGTGTTTATTCAGATGATGTCAACAAGTTTAAGATCATGATACCTAGTGGTATGGTTTTACATTCCGTTTTTTCTTCTTGAATGCAAGTAGTTTAAGTGCTCTTCATCGATAAATCCATGTGCTGAAGAGAGTGCGTATGGATTATTATGAGTTACAGTAGCTTTGACTGTTGATTATGTAAGAAAATTGAGAGTTGGTATGTAAAATGTAGTAACAAAAATTGGATCTTTGTTTTTTTTTTGGATAACCGTAGTTACTTTGGGCAACTTGCGGGTACTTTGACTAATTCCGGGGTGTCTGCTACCTCCCATCAGTACAGTTATCGAGTAACTTTGTCCACCAAGGCTTGGACATTAAGGAAAATCACCTTTGCTGAACAAATATAGGCTCTTTTTGGCTTAAATATTGAGACGTAAAAATTTTAAATTCATTGTTCTTGGGAAGAGGTGATTTCTGTCAAGGAATAAAGAGATTTTCTCTAACGCGACGAGAATGAGAAGAAAATGATGTTAACAAATGAAGAATCACTTGCAGATTGGCAAATAGGTGCTGGAGAAGGTGATGGAGTAAGGTCACTCTTAGCTTTCTATCCTCCAGAAGCTTCTAACTCAAATGGTATTAGTTGGACATTGTGATGGATCGGTTCATTTGAGCTTTATTAGATTGTTATGTATATGAACTCAATCATCTGTTGTTTCAGTCAGCATTGTAATCACAAGCCTTGGTGCTGATTTCACCAAGTTGGAATCTTTCGGGAAAGTTGATGCTTTTGCTGAGAATCTGGTGCGGATTAATCCATCCCTATTACTCTCCGTTTCTTTTCCTTTTTTTGCTTCAGTTCGCGTTCTTACTTCTGTCCTCAATGATTTTTAACAGGTCAGTGGATTAGACAGAAGCTGGCAAAGGCCTCCGGGAGTGAAAGCAAAACTCATAGATAGCAAAGCTTCTAAAGGTATATGACACAATCTAAAACACTCGCTAAAACTTGCCTCGATGCAATGGTTATTTGAGGTTTACTTATAAATCGAACAGAGTCTGTTTATAAAGCCATGAAATGGAATGCATACTATTGTACCTACAGAATTAAAAAGTGCTTTTATGAAATGATTTTCGACAAGTCAAGAAGAAAAGCTCTCATTCCTAGAGTTTAGAACACGTAAACTTAAAATCTTGAGTCCGCCTCTGCCATTTAAGAAACTAAGTGATTTTATCTCACTGAAGTAGTTGTGACTTTGCTTCAATGTGTAGGAGTTTATACTTGCACATGATGTGAGGACGTTCAATTTTTTGAGCCGTTGATAATTGTCACTCTTATTAATCAGGGTTGTATTACATCGAGTACACTCTCCAAAATCCCGGTGAAAGTCTCAGACATCTTTTTTCAGTGCTCGGGATAGCAGACAATGGGATTTACAACAGACTGTATACTCTCACTGGACAGGTCAGCTAAACGAAGCAAAAAGACACGCATTAAACTTATTTGGCTTTTCATTTTTTCCATTACGAGAGGATGATGAAGAGATCGATAGACTGTAAAATTGATTAAGATTTAATTTATCTCGCAGTTTGTAGACGAGGAGGCCGAGAAATATGGTGCCAAAATACAGAAGGTAACTTTAAGATCATTTTCTTCTTGTTTTGTGTTTGCTAGTTTTTTGAGTGAAGATATGCATCACAAAAATGTCTATAGTATCGCAAAAGAAGGTGTCCCTCGTGGATTAGGAAGAACTCTCTTTTTCGTAATAAGGAATTGTAAACTTCGATAGGCTTTGTAAACAGATATAGAAAAAAAAAAGTATGTGCTTGTACACATGAGAAATGGGGTTGAAGGCGAAAGAGGTGGATTTGCCCCTCTTCCCCCTGAACGCGAGATATATATGAAGCCTAATCCAATTCTGATTCTTCTTTTCTTTCTAAGCTTGTGAGTAATTTTGAATCCTGGATTCCATAATCCCTTCTCGAACCAAACATGAATCTTTCTATTCATTTGTCTCTCACAAGACAGTGTCATCAACGACACACCTCAAGCTAGAAGAAAATTGCTGTGATTATATTATACAATTTCTGTGATATGTTGAAGTAAGTTGCATCACATTTCATATTAACTTTGTATATGTATAATTAGAAGTTGTCTTCACCAGAAATTTTGTATATTTTTGCAAAATGCTGTGTAGCTTGACGGATATATTTTCACAGTTTACCTATACATACACGTCAATCTCCTTTCTAAGCCTGTTTAGTATTTCGGGTTGAGTTAGATCACCAAGTTAAGTGATGAAAGACGGAAAAACCTCAGTGCAGTGACCTCAACTGTAGAACGTTTTCACGATTTCTTAAAAAAATGTTCATTGCTATAAACGATATTAATGTTTCTTTTCTTGTCTCTCTAATAACTTATCAAGATTTCTGGAATTACAAATAATGTTTATTGCTAACACTGTTCCACATGTTTGGAATCAATGTCTGAAGTTTCTTGCAATGTGCAGGCTGTTTCTTCTTTCAGATTAATATGATGACATAAATAGAGAGCACGATATCACAAATTTTGGCTTGAGCTTCTGGTTTTTCTCGTTGGTGGATGGTAAACATAATTGAGAGCGCGATATCACAAATTCAAGTTCTGGTTAAGGTATATTATGACGACTCGAGAAAAACTGGAGTTGTAAGTATGAACCAGAAACTTGATCAATGTTAGAGTTAGTATTTGCATATATTGTTATATACCAAACTGTATGGAATTTTTGATAAAAATATGTCCTTGGTGCAAATATCATATACCCAAATTCTGAACCTCAAAGAATTTGATGCTCAAGGTTTGATTATATATATTTGTATTCTCCTCAAGACCTTAAATCAGTTATTTGAGCTTCATAGCCATCTTTCTTTGTGAAGCGATAAATACAATATCGTAAAAGGGCAGCTCAGTACACGAAACATCCCACATACAGATAGAGTCGTATAGGCTAACCTACAAAGTGCATTCCTGTCCTTACTAGTTTTTCACTTTATGTTTTTTGGATTCCCACCCAGTGCTCCATTGAGCTCCGACTAAATTCGAATGGCGTACTATAGGCCGCCTATTTTGGGGTAACGCTCCCAACAGGACTTTCTCCATACTAGTTTTTCTCTTCTTTCCTATTCGTTTTAAATAGTCTATTCCCCATTCATAGAACCAATTCTTTGTCCAGACAGCTCCAAAAAGTAACACTATTCCTTAAATTTCTTCTTTTCCTGCTACCAAATAAGCAATTTTCATCCTCCAAAACTCTACTTTTTTCTCCATTCTCAAGCAAATCTCCTCCACAATCATCTTCCTAATGTTGAGAAGAAACAGTAGGCTAAGCTTAATTAAGAAAGAAAAAGATTTTGGGGGTGGATGGGGAGATGGGATGGGAGTTGAGACCCCCCGGCAAATCAAACAATCAAACCACATGCAAGGAGCTTGTAAGGAGAAAAACTCCATGCTAGCTACTTACCGATGCTATACGAGTCTACAACAATGAAGGTGGTGTTACTGATATTTTGATAAACATCTTCCACCACCTTCAGCTTCAGGTCTCTTATATACCAAGAGCCTGTTTAGCTAAACTTTCAAAACCTGCATATTTTGGTTAGTAAGCAAACTCAAAATGGTGTTTCTGAAAGAGTACTTCAAGAAAGTATGTGTCTGCCAATAATTTCGAGATTATAATAGAATTGTCAAATGCTAAAAAGACAGATACGTTTCAGTATCAAGACAACATACTACTCCAAGCTATGTTCATCACATATCCATCTGTCTTTGTAAAGCAATCTAAGTTTCTACTGGGGCGGCTGAAGCCGAAATACCTCCTTTGCTATCTGGGCCATTCAAAGTTTTTGACCCACAGTATCATCAACAACAACTAAACAACTATGGCCAAGCATTCACAATGTTGGCCAACTACCAATACTCCTGCTTTGTTAACTCAAAGATTTTGCTGCGCAAAGGGCACATGAACATGAAGACACCCATGAAGGCTGACAACAGCGTTGGTCCGAAATTGATCAATTCTAGCAGGTAAGGTGACCACCTGAAATTTATTTTTATGTCAGACCAACTTACAAATGGAGAACCTTTTGATTGTCGTAGACTTCTTAGAGTGTTTTGATCAACAAATAGAAACGTAACAATGATATAGTTTTCAGTTCCATTGAAGAAATAACAAGTTTTATTTGCTGCACTATTGTAATGTCAAATCTGAACTTTTTCAAATCCAGATATGTCTGCTTTTGACTTGCAAAAAATGACAATGGAGTTCCGTTGGGATTACTCAAATTGTTCTAACGACCACTAGTACTATGCATGACAGTCCACCCCCAAATGCCAGGGGAAAAACTTGTATTCAAAGCACTATGCATGACAGTTTCTCTTTACCAGAGAAAATTACCAGTCCAAACATATGCAAGTAAGGCGAAGATTGAATTACTCTATCAAAGTCAAAATCAGTAAAATAAATAGCAAGGTGTGTACCTTCTTGAAGGCAGTAACACCCCAAAGATTGTCAAGTTGGTTTGGCTGACCGGTAATGACCAGGCGACCAGCTGGATCAGATTGAACCCGTACCTATGTTTACCAAGAAATAAGCGCATTAGAGCTTTGAGATGGTTAAAAAAGATGAAAACAAAAGGCAAAAGAAACACAAGTTGAAACAATTATTCATCCAATCTCTTGAAAACTGTGGTCTTATGATGCTAAATCAGTACCTTTGCGGAATTTTTTTACAGTAAAACTGAAATGACTCACTAAAATAGTAAAATACAAGTTTGTAAAAGCTAGCAGGTTATTTAAGTCGCCATCAGAAGTTACAACAGTGCAAAAATAAAAAATAAAATATAAACACCAGATTTTTTGGAGATGCATATCTTTTTATAAAGGTTGAATAATGAACTTATAAAAAATAAAATATTAACACCATCTATTAGAGAAGGTTGTTTTTTCCTTTCAATGAGATGAAGCTAACACTGAAAACTTAACCTTAACCCAAACACCAATTGCAAAAAAGAGAAACTCAATGATTCCAAGCAATAATACAAACACATCGACAAGTCCATGTTGATTATACTTTTGATAACTACCACGCAGAGTGCCCTTAAATAAAATAAATCATGAGAGTACACACAAGAAAACAAATTGAATGCACTTCATGGAAACAAGTAGCACGATTGGAATTATACCTCCTCTCGTAAAAGCCCAGGCACCAGTGCATAGACCTCAAAGGAATCATTCTGTTTGCATAAAATCATTACAAATCACATGAGAGAAATGGAATGCATAATCTAGAGGTTCTTAATTCTTTTACTTCTGAGTGGAACTTACTGTTTCACGAACATTGATTTTCACCCAATCAGCGGGGGGTCCAACATCAACAATCGGGACATCCAACCTGGCAGATGGAAAGCAATTTATCTTTACATCAGAAATGGAGGAACCAAAAACAGAGAGAGATAGAGAAATACTACTGAAGTTCCTACTACTCTTTTTCTTTTGGGTGATAAAAACTGTTGGTGTACAAGATATCTATTCATATTTCTAACAATAATAAGCTTTTTCTATCCTGTAGTAAGCCTATTCACTATGAAGTTGGTCTTGAGAAGAATAATAAGCTAGAGAGATCAAAAGTTAGAGAAAGCATGTGAGCGATGTCCTCAGCCCGACGGTTCCTAATCCCAATGATTGTCGGATTCCATTTTAAGGAAGTTGATTTTCATTGCCTGTACCATGCAACCCAATAAAATAGATACACCGCTTGCTCCAAGAAAACAAACTACAAGTGGCATTGTATACAAAAGTGGATAACCTTCACAATAATTTCTCTACAACACCCACAAGGGTGACCGAGTTAGTTGAGCAGGGGATCTCCCAAATGGGGGTCTCAGGTTCGAAACTCCCTGCATACTTTCTCAGTCGAGCTCGTCATCGGGCTTGCTAGTGCGGTTTACACTGGAGCGAGGTTTACCCCGGTCCTTTGCAACGTCCAGAATCCAATATTATAAAGTTTTTAGTTTCTCTAGCACTAGAAATTCTCTACATTTTCTATTAACATGTAAGTTTAACAAGACTAACAGACTACTAGAGAGCATCAGAGCTAAAGTAAACATACTAACACGAGTAAAACTTAATCCCAACTAATTAGTATAGCCATCCATTGTGCCCTATGGTGAGTTGAAATGGAATGCAATTCAAAGACCTATCCGACAGGCGACAAAAGAACTTATTAAGATTAAACAAACAAATGCAATTTCAAATGATGGAGTGCATAATATATGAAGTACCACTAGCATTTGTAATGAAAACTTCTAGACTTCATCAAGATAACTTAAGATTGACTTGAGAGGTCAAAACATTAGAAAGGATCAAGATAAAGTACGACTTACGGCTTAGATGATTCAGTTCCTGCAGCTTTCATTGGGTGCTCCTCTTCATATTGTCCCTGGTGCTTAAGAGAACCTGAATACAACAAGAAGTTCTGCTGCGGTCACTATTCCTTTTTGATAAGAGTATGAGTTAAAGCAAAAACTAAAGTTCTCGGATGATGATCCTGATATCATTACAGTGTTAACTAACAGCCATTAAAGGCCAAAGTTTTGGAGAGTGCCAGACTTCATATTGGGAAATGGTGAGGAGAAAAAGGCTCAATGATAGAGATATATGAAGAAGTCAAGTTGGCAAAGAATTGACGAACAATCTTACCACTAGTTTTTAGTCTCTTTGCACGCTTTGGCGTATTGTTGGCACTCATGTCCTATAAAAGATGAAAAACACCAAAATTGCTTGTACATGGCAATAGACAGGATCAAACTTAAAAAAACCAATGCCCAAAGACCTCTACAAGGATTCAGCAGCATACCTTTACAATTGGCTCAACAACCTCACCATAACCAAGAAGGTGTTGCTCCTGCCAGCCTAACCTACAACGAGCAGCTGAATCTCTCACTGCCCTTCCTGATGCAGAAATTTGGTAACCACTTCCCTGCAGAATTACTTTAAATAGTTCATATTTGTATATATATACATACACTACAAGGCTACATTAGTTGATTCGACATTTAGATAAAGTAAAGACCAACTCCATAACCTAATTCATATCAAAACAAAAGGCCCAACTTCAGTAAATAATCAAATCAAAACAATATAGTTCATCAAAAGCTTTCTTCTAGATAAAATTTGGTTTTGTTTCATTCAATTTTTTATTGTACATTTAAATATGATGGTCCAATCTGACAACCCTTCAGACACTTCACTAGAGGATCAGACTGGGAAATTGAGATCTTTGACAGCAATGCGACCAGTGGGAGCATTGAACTGCAAAGAGACAGCCATGAGGTGTGCACCCACCAATTCCCTCTACATGTAACCTCCTTCAGGAGGGACATACCAGTATTATACTGATACAGCATACCAGTATCATTTCTAGTCCAACCTCCTTCCGTCAAGGACTTTAATATATGACTGTCCCATCACCATATGGCAAGCTGGTGCTACCAAGCTAGGCTGGATTTTTATCATTCATGTAGTTGATAATGTTTTACATAGATAGGT
>JAJONR010008380.1:0-22745 GCA_029582245.1 Solanum etuberosum | reverse complement strand
TAGTCAATACTTAGATCATCATATCATAATAGAACCATCTCATAAGTAACCCTAAGTTATACTTGTGCAATGCATAGATAAGATCCCATAATCCCATCTATACTAAGTACCACTTTTAGGCCACCATAATCATACTTACCATCCTTTGATCTCATCCTTAGTTTAATACTCTTAGACAAGGAAACATTCACCTTTAATAACTCATATCAAGGAAAGCAACTCATAGCAACAATCCACATTAAGCATACATCATTTCATAGACCTTCATAACATAAGAGAAACACACCATAACTACTCTTAAAGCCTACTTGTGCAATGCATGAATGAGATTCCATACTCCCACCCACACTAAGTAGTGCTTCTTGAGGAGCCATAGTTCATAATCATTCATTGTGAGGGTAAGCCTTAACCGACATAGACCATGTGAGAAAATCATGGAATCCGGTGTTACCCACACCGAAAAGGGTCTCCTATTTACCTAAGGTAGAACCATTAATTTAGCTTTTAGGTGGATCCACTAACTAAAGGCCTATGAGGGCAGATAGTTATGGGACACAGAGATTGTTACTAGATACCCCACCTCAACTCACGTGTGGGCATCTATCTCAAGAGATTGCTACTAGAAACCCCGCCTCAACTCATGTGAGGGATTCCATCTCATATCAATATCCACCCAGTGCTAAGCATTAATCCCATGGAGTACTTGTTACATCATAACTTGAGTTTTTTTTCATGGAAGAATGCATCAACACTCAATCCAACATCATTCATAGGATATCTCATAGATTGAATAGGTGAGAATAGCCTTTCAACCTAAGAATCATCATATTGTGAGAAAACCTTTCACAACATGTCATCTTCATTCATAAGTGTACAATTGAGGACAACCTTTCAATCAACACAACAACGTTATCATAATCATAATCACTTACTCTTAAAGTGTTCATAAAGAATGTACATAATTCTCATAATCATGCATAATTCTCATAATTTGCCCTTCAAGAACCATAGATCACATTCAGTCAACACATCTAGAATTACTACATTAGATATGGATAATAACATGATTCAATTAGCACAATTACTACAAGCATAATCTCATAACCTTTTTCTATAATCAACAAACCCACATCACAAGATCATAATTGAGTAATATGGGGTTTCATGGGTTCTTCAGGGATTTCATCATAAATCAACAATAAATCAGCAATAAATCATCAATTCAATCATAATCCATCATAAATCAATCATATAATTTTTTTTTGAAAGGAACCTATGACCTTGGAATCAAACCCTAAATTTTGGGGATTTCTATCTTTGAAATTGGGGTTTTGAAGGGGCTCCATGGATGAAGAGCTACCATACTTTAGTGAAGAATTCCAACGAGAGCTACCATACTTTAGTGAAGAATTCTAATGAATTTGAGGAGAAAACCTAGCTTCTTGAACCCTAGCTCCAACTTCCTTCTTCTTCTTCCTTGAAGTTCTAGAGAGAGAAATAATTTGGGGAAGATGAACTTTAGGGTTTTTTGATTAACGTTTCAAGCACACCTCATCCAATTCTAGGTGCAAACGATCGTTAAGCAGTATAAAACCCAACAATTGAGTTGTGGTCGAATCCCACAGGGAGCGGTACGTGTTCAAATTCGACTATGAAATACAAATGTGATCTAACTAGCTATAGGAATATATATTATCGGAAAAGGACACATTACAAATCAAAGGGTTGACATTAAATGTCAGATGGGGGTTTTGATTTGCAATTATCAACTACAAAGCACTGAAATAATAATGAGATAACAATAAAGAGAGGGATTCTCGAGATGTGATCGATTATAGGCAAATTTCGATATATGGGTAATTGAAACTACTAGTAAACAACTAAATATCAGTGGGTAGGCTAGACTATAATTGAAATAGCTTTCTCTCGAACAACTATTCCGCTTCAAGTGATTTCTCTCGAACATCAACAAGCATAGCAATTAAGAATAGCCCAAAACCTTAATATATCTTCTCTCTCGAGCAAGATGGGTAGGAATGAGTTTAGGATTCACACTCTCGAGTTGAACCCAAATCAACCCAATACATACGAATCATTAATCAATAATTTTAGTTCTAAAACGTCTCTCTCTAGCAAGCCAAGAACACTAAAATAGAACTACATTTGTAACTACAATTCATAAATTAAACCACAATTAATGATTAAACGCACTTCAAAATAGCATTTAAACTAGTAATTAACAATACCCACACACTAATTCAACCCATAATCACATGATCACACCCCAAGAGTTGGGGTTTTATCCGAACATCATAAAAAGATAAAAACCATTACCGAATCGATTAGCCATCAACTGGGTAAGAGGAATTCAAGCTTTACAATGCTCCAATTCGAAGAAAATTTGAAACTCACTTGCAACAGCTCCAAATTGAGTCTCAAAACCTTCAAGTCTACTTAGAAACTTCAGAGAAAACTGTTTTACACTAAGATGGATTAAAAATTTGATAAAATTTGATACTAAATTAATATTTAAAATATAATTTATAGTCGCCGAAAATAAGCCACGAAGGACCACTCGGTGAAGTAAATCGGGTTCACCGAACCAATCGACGAGCCGCCATTTGACCTCTTCCATCGCCTTTTCACCTTATCATTCAGCATCCTCGAGGTCTGTAACTTTGGGTGATCTATCTTTGCTTCGTGGAACGACTCGACGATTCACCGACTGCTCTTTTTCGTCGCCGACTTGGTTTCTTCCTTTAGGGATTGGCACACTGGAACTTTAGGCGGTGAGATTAGCCACTCGGCGACACGCCGAGTGCTCTTGGCGATCTTCAGGCTCGCCCTTCTTCAACTTTTTTTGTTCTTTTTTGTATGTTAGTGTCCTTGCTTTGCTCCTCAATCCATATACCTGAAAATCAAGGCATTAACATCAGTTTATAGCATAAATTAGGGATTTGAGGACACTAAATCTATCAAAACAAATCCCTAAATGAGTCTAAATCTCGGACTCATCAGTTTTCTTTTGGATTCTAGGGAGAATGACTTAATTTGGGGAATTTTGAGAGTGAAAAGCTTATATACTTCACTAGATAAGGAGTAAAACGACTTTGCTTCGAATTAGGAAAATAATGAAAGACCCCTAAGACTTTTAACTTAAAACTGCAGGTCTGCCCGCTGAAGCTCGCCAAGGGCACTTGGTGATTCTCCATGTGGTCCATTGGCTCACCGAAAATTACAGTAGCATGGGTGTAGTAGGCCACTAGGCGATGGGGACAGGCCTTTGGGCGATGCGCCAACTGGATCGGAGATCCCCGACTTGGCTCGCGTAATTTTCCAGCAACTTGGCCATGGGGACAGTCCACTAGGCAACCCTAAGTGAACTTTGGCGACTCACCAAGTTACTTGGGTGACCACACTGCCCCTCGCCAACTTGGCTTGGGGAGGAGATTTTTTTCCTTAGTAAATCCGAGGTCCCATAGGCTCTTGCCCTCAACCAAGGCTTGTTAACCCCACACACTAAGTCCTAGGTTAGCCTACAAGATCCCGGGATGTTACATCAGCGCATAGCCATTTGGGTATTTCTCTTCGCCCAAGATGTTTTCAACTTAGGAACTTTACTTTTTCACTTAAACACACTTTATTAAGTAACATTAAAAACTTGGGTGAACGTCGTGGCACAACGCGGCCATGTTTTTAAACATCATTCTTTTGATTGGCAACAGTGCCTCTAGGCAAATTTGCTCTTGGCCTCGGGTTCAAATGAGTTGAAATTTGGCACGTCTAGGCCTCAAGTTGCTTAATTGACACTGAATGGGAAGTCACAGTTTGAGTCAAGGTAGAGAAATCAGTCTTCAATTATTTTAACACCTTGTCGGTCCTCTCAATTTTATTGAAGATCCTTGCCAACATATCCTCGTTCCAAAAGTTTTCCGGATCTTCTTGTTCCTTTGGTTTAGGTCGATCATTAGGTGGTATGTATCTGTCTTTGTCACCATCACACTCTCTCTAGTTTGTACCTCTGTCACATAGTCCCTTTCACAGTCTCTCCAATCATTATCTTGAGCTTTGTTCCAATCTTGGTTCCCAACCGGCCTTGGGTAGCTTGGGTGAGAATCCACCATTTGATTGCTTAAGAATTGAACTTCCTCTTCATACATGACTTCAAAATTTGCATCATCTAAGCTCAACCCACGACTAGCAGCAACCGCATTCACTAACTTAAATTTACCCCCGATGACATGCTTTGATAACAAATCACGCTGGGTCATCATTTTACCATGTTCTCATCACTCTCTTTATTCTTCCCTAATTGCTCTTTTGTCAAACCCAGATTGAGGGAAGATAATTGATCTTCCCTTGTATGCCATGCACGATTAATTTTGGTCATTTCATCAAGCAATGCTAAAGAAATTTCAAATGATTGTCTTATGATTCCACCTTGGATGAGTTGATCAGTTATCCCTTTGTTCACAGTATCAAGGCTCCGGTAAAAATATGTATCAACACTTTATCCGGCAACTCGTTACGACATTGTAGTACTAACTTTTGAAACTTTAGCCATGTTTCATGAATAGGTTCCCCCTCAATTCTATTAAAAAATTTGATGTTGTTCCTACACTTCACCATCCTCGAAGGAAGAAAAAATCTCTCAAAGAACACCTCAGTTAACTCTTCCCAAGTAGTGATCGAGTCCCTTGATAGTTCAACCAACCATTTTGAAGCCTCCCCTATCAGAGAAAAATGAAAAAGCCTCAATATAATGGAAACTTGGGTGATGTTCTTGAAAGTAAATAGAATACATATATCCACAAAGTTATGAATATGTTCATGGGATCCTCATGAGCTAGACCCCCAAACATTCCCTTCAATTTGAGCAGTTGAAGCATAGTTCCAATTACATGAAATATAGAATTCCCCGCAATTGGGGGTAGCTGGATAATTTCCGTACTTCATATGGAATTGAAATTCACATCATCTAAATTTTCCACATAATCATTCTGCGCATGTTGACTGCATTATTGTTCCCATTGACACTCATTTCGTCACCTAAGAAAAGCAAAAAATGAAGCAAGTAATAAAAATGTTCTACCACACTAAATCAGTTCACAAAAACATTTCGCTAAAATAATTCTAAACACCAATCCCCGACAGTGGTGTGATTTTTTATTACAATAAAATTACTTGTAAGACCATTAAATAAGTAAGTGGTCGTCAGTAATCTAATTACCCAACATATGTCACATGGAGTGGTATATGAAAGAATTAAATTATGAAGTCAATTTGTGTTTTAATTCATTCGAAGTAGATGGTAATAATTTAAATATTAAATTAATATTGTTTAGTAACCAATTTTGATCAATCGAACATAAACAAGCAAGCGGAGTGAGAATCTAAGAATGCATGTAAGTGGGTATAAATTTCGAAAGGTGGGTCAATGTGATTGCTCAATAACCTTAATTACTCATGGATAGATTGGATCAATCTCAAACACATATCATATTTCTCAATAATTATATGCTTATCACAATAATTTCTCTCGGAATTTCTCATGTGCAATCAACTAAGCAACCCAAATCCTTGACATAAATCTACTCTCTCGAGCAAGACTAACATTTAGAAGTGAAACCCCAAATATCTTTCTCAAGCAAATAAGGAAATTCAAACTAATATGCAAGCATTAAGTAAATTATCCACTTCATATATTCTCTCTTAAGCAATATATTATCCACAAGCTTTCTCTCGCTTCTTGTTAGAATTCTTGGTCCCTTTTCTGATTTATGAGGATTCTTATATATAGTTTTAGAATAGAAGAATTGTGATTGGAACATGTTTCCCTTCGGCCAATCAGATTTAAGTGGCATGACATATGGACTTTATGGAGCAGACTTGTTATTTTGACACATGTCATGATCATATTGACTTCTTTGTTTGACTTGACATGCCACATCATTTATCACGTGACACAAAAATGGGCCTCTAGGATGAGATGAAGTTGGGCTTAACAAACTGGGGTCATCTATTGTAGCTCAAATCAATTAATTTAAACTTTAATTAAATCCATAAAGTCCAATAATCAACTCAATTATATTAATCCATAATATTTATTAGTATATTCATAAATTTAAGGGAAAATGTATAAAATAACAAACTATTAATTCAAATTAAATGCTATAACCACAGTTGATTTAATTGTAACCCGTAGCAAACTGTTGCCATTCGCCTCTCTCCCTGAAATTCTCGCTCGCCACTCTCGTTTTCTCGCTGGCAGTCTCTCCCTCGTCTCTCTCACTTTTATACAAACACAAATGTATAAAATACGTTTGTGTTTGTATATAATGAGAGAAAACTGTATATATACATATCTTTTCGTTCGCCTCTCTCCCTAGAGAATCTCACTCGCCACTCTCCCAGATCTCGCTCACCACTCTCACTCGCCTCTCTCACTTTATACAAACACAAATGTATAATTTGCGTTTGTGTTTGTATAAAGCAAGAGAAAATTGTATATACAAATACAAATACATATATTTTCGTCCTATATACTTATAATTATACAAATACAGCTCTTCCCCTGCCCAGTTTTCTTTTGTCTTTCTCTCTTTCTTGCTTTATACAAATACAGATTATACAATTGATTCTTTTGTATATGTATACCGAAACAGATTATACAATTGATTTTTTTGTATATGTATACCGAAATATACATATTAATAGCCATAGCGAACATAAAGTTTGCTATAGAGCGCAATTATACAAACTATAGTTATAACATACAAATATGATTTTTATGTTTGCTAAACCAGAAATTTACTCTAAATTTAATATAATTGAATCATATTATAAATTTATATTTAACAAATTTTAAATGATTACAAGAAGTTATGAATTGATAAATAAATTCTAAAAGATATAAATAGATAGCAATTCATACCTTCAATATAGCAACATACACTACATCAATGCAAATAAAGAGTTTTAAAATGGGTAGAAATTGGAGATTAAATTGGGCTTAATTGAAGATTCTCTTAGAATGAGTTAAGATTTTAATGGGCTGAGAGTGAGCTCAATTCAAATTATCTTAAGTCCAACCCTTAAAATTTTGAACGAATTGAGCGAGTTATCTATAGTTGGGCTCATTTTTCACACCCCAAGTTCTGTACATCACATTTATAACTTCTGCCTTATCATCGTACATCACATGTATTAGTTGTTCCAGCAGAATGACTTGAAGACTACACCAAAAAGACATTATAGTTTTGTACCAGTATATTTGATAAAACTCCACTTTTCTCAAATATATGTAATAGAAAGTAAAACATACTAGTTGATAGTTGGATTTTGGCTTCCGAGTTGAATTAGAGTCTGTTAAATATAAAGAGATATCAATGATATTTTCTTCTGCTACATCGATAGTCAAAGTCACAAGTAATCTCCATCTCGAATCAACCACCAAACCAAGGTTTCAGAAGGCATTGGGTATTAGCACAAGTAGAGGTGGCAATTGAGCGAGTTGGATCAAATTTAGATTGGTCATAATGGGTTAAGACAACAATTGGGTCAAGGCACAATCCAACCCAAATTTACTTGGGTCAAAATGGGTTAGGTAATGGATTACATTACGGGTCCAGATCCAACCCAACCCAATTTTTACTTTAATTGTTCTATTTATTCTTTAAAACTATTTTAGTACCTAATGAAATTATTGTTTTTCTTCATTATGGCTATATACAACATATCAAATTGAAAAGATAAAAAATGTTTTTTAAAAATATTTTGACAAGATTTTTCATGAGCCAATTTTGATCATATACCAACCCAATTTTTAATGATTTGAAATAGGTTGATCTAATGAATAGGCAGGTCACTTAAACGGGTTGTACGAATTGAGTTTTGATTGTAGGCAAGGTTTTGGCATTAGCCAGCTTGTGGATGCCAAAAGGTTCCACGTAAGATTAGTTAAAACGGAAATCAATGGCATAAAAAAAGAAGTGATGTTGACTTATGTCACTCACATATGCATATTAAATCCCAAGATGATCTCCATCCACAATATATAACTTTGATTCAGCCAACAATTTGCTTTTATGCATTGCTTGTTGGTAGACAGAGAAGTTGACCTCAAGAGAGTGTTATTGGAGAGAACCCTTGGATCAAAACAGTTAGCCTGCATAACTACTTAACTATAATCATCAAGATATCCTCATCATTTAAAAGAGCCACTGAATGTTGGAGGTAGGGAAGCGAAGCAACAACGTTTTCAACAAAAGCTTGATTCAAATAGACATCTCTATTCCATGAAATTGAAAATCTAAAGGATGTGTGGAGCAGCATCTCGTGCACATGTTTGGAGCAGTTTATCCTAAAGAATCTCAAATTTTACATATCCATAAGAAAGATTAGTACTAGAGCATGGCAAAGAAAGATTGTAATACTGCAATAGTGGTCAGTACCTAAGAAAGAAATTCTCATCATCACTGCAAAAATCAGATACCTTCCCATTTCGAAAAGGTATTAAACAGAATAATGCTACATTTACTTCATTTCATTAAAAGCATTTATCCCATTCGACAAGGTATTCCGTCAATCATTTATTCTGGTACCTAAGTGACTCATTATTAGGATATTGAGTGAAAGATTGGCTTCAACCGACGGCTATGGGTCTTAGATTATATGACATCATACACTTCAAATTGTGTTTTCCTTCACCTCATGATATGAAGATTATGCAAACATCGGGTCTAAGATCCACATATTCTAAGTAATGTGAGCTCCCAATATGATAACATATAACTCATTCCTTCTTGTAGCACATAAATCTATCATCCTCCTATTTAAGCATTGACATCAATCTTTGGATTGCATTCCCACTTGATTTTGATAACTAAGATAGATAACCTTATACGATTCCTTAACATGGATGTCAGAATGTCAGGACATTCTCTTGATCAGCAAAGTTAAGGAAACTTGGTTTCATACAACATATAAATTAAGTTCACTATCACCACAAATGGGGAACCGGAAAACTAAGAGCACTTCCTTTTAATAGCTCTGCTGAACCCCAAGCAAAATGCAAGAGAGGGCACAACACATAGATGATGGATAATGTCATGTTGTGTAGCATGCTTAACATTGCATAAGTGGAAATGCAAAACACTCCCAATAAAAGATCTTCATAAATGGTGGATACTGCAGCAACAGAGTTGTGCTAATGAAGACTTGTCATTATATGTTCACTAATTAATGATGGAAAAAATTATATGTTCAATATTTAATCTTAAAGATAACTCCTTAACATGGATGATTTAGAGAGTCTCTCAATAAAGGTAGCCACCACATAGGACAACTCCGTGATCTTATACCACATTACGATACTCTATAAGTATTTGGTTAATAATAAAGCACTAAATAACAAAAAAGGAAACAAGTTGCATACCGTCCAGCAATAATCTTTTGATTTTTTTAAGTGGAAAAGACAAATAATGGAGACAGAATTGTCTGGTAAAGATGGCTAAAGCTAGCTCGTGTGGAAATGAGGACAAAACATGCTTGATACCCATGGTGGTAGCCATCTATCTCCAAATCCTGTAATTACTCAATCTTATACTAGTAAGTGTACTCTCAATTTGTTCCTCAGAATCCCCATTTCACCATTCTTACGCTGTTCAGAAATGGGATATTTGCTCTAGCCAAAATGTAGATACTACATCATTTTGCAAATTTTCCTAAAAGGCACTACATTTGTCTATATTTTCCACCTGATTAGCAGGCAAACTACAACTATTTGAGCATATTGCTGGCTCAGTTTTAGCAGCATTACCAGCATTTTTTCTTTCAAAGCTACTCTATGTAAAAAAGAACTTTTCAGCATTGACGTGGCTGAAAAATAGGAATGTGAAATTTATGAGGAAGCATGATTAGCAAATATAAGGAAAAGGGATGGAAGTTAGGTCAGTACTTAAACCTTTTTAAGCTTTCACAAATAAGAGTACTCTCCCATTAGGCCATTATACACACTCCTTTACTCACTAAGCCATACTTCAAACTCTTTGTTCTGTATGACATAAGATACGTTTTATAGCAGGATTTAAAGGTTGCAATTGTGTAAATAAATACTCATACTACCATAAACATGTCATACACAAGAAGAACCTTAGAGAAATTATATAGAATCCTAAAATAGATTAGTTACCTCACAGTATGATCCATGATAGAATTCACACAATATCCTTCACAAGAAGTCTCAAGGGAACATTTCACACAAACTTCCACACCTCAAAATCAATCTCTACTAGACAAGTGTCAAATGTTGCTAAATATGTTTTCTTAGACAAGCAAGCATACAACTCAAGGTAAAGGTTAGAAATACCTATAAGACAGATTTTAATCATGGAAGTGGAGGAAAAATCAGAAATATGGAAGTAAGGAGGAAAGCAAGAGAACCAAAAACAAGGAAAAGAGAACGAAGACAGGAGAGTACTAAAATTATTTAAAGCTCGCTCCTTTACTCGAAGCATATTTCAAGCTCTTAATTTTTTTTTGGCTTCCCACCTGATGTTTTTGTAGCGAATTTGGGGCGGATTAATCTGGATTCCTATTGGGAAGTCTAGTTTTGGAGGGGAGGGAAGCACTTCCTACCTACAAAAGAAGGCTCCATCCTCAGTGTTGGAACCCAAAACATGTAGTTAAAATAGTGGATATTCATCAGCACAAGACACTACTCTAAACATGTCATCCACAGGTACAAACTTAAAATCCTAAAACACAAGTTGTTACCCTATAGTATGATCCATGACAGAATTAGCACAATGTCGAAGCAATCTTCCAACACATCTCAGAATCATTCTCTTACAGCCAAGCAAGAAATCTTGTTAAAAAAGTTTCCTTAACATGCTGATGGAACCCCCAACTCCAAAGAGAAGCATATATTTTTAGAAAGGTAAAATGTAAGATATGCACAATAAATCCATATTAATATCTAAGAAGAAGTATGATTATCACAACATCAGTTTCACTACATCAACAACAGGTCAACAGAAATGATATATTATACAGAAGAGCAAAATAGCAGGAAAACAAACTAGGGAAGAAGGGAACTTTACAAGTTGATTAGATTAGGTAATGATGGTCAATCTGAATGTGAAGAAGAAGAAGAAGAAGAAGAAGAAGAATCATAGTAATACTGGGGAGGAGGCGAAGCAACAAAATCTTGGTTATCATAAAGTGATGAAGATGAAGAAGAATTGTAAGAGTAACGGCGATAGTAATAAGGGTCAGGAGGGACACAAAGGAAAGTCCAAACACAAAGAGCTAAGCGACCCAATTGTTGAAGAGGGAAGCAGATGACCAGATCCAAAAGCTCTTCGCTGTCAATTGGGTCTGCCAAACATGACAAAAATTGCCAAACTTCTGCTGATGTCTTAGCTACTGACACCAGTAATACTCCATTGAATGGCATTTCTCTAATCCTTCAATTTCAATGTCAGATTTTTGTTTTGGGGTTTCTAATCCTCCATGTCCCTTCTTCTTAGCATTTCATCAAGCAGTTGGTGTTGTTGACCACGGCTTGAGTTGGTATCAATAATATGTTAGCTCTATTTTTTTTTAACCAAAAATCAAATCTTTGGGAGAAAATAAAAAGTTTTCAAAAGTTAAAAAGAAAGTTTTTTCCTAACACTACTTTTGAAAAATATATACATTTAAAATTGTTTTTAAAAAACTTGGTCAAATACTAATTATTAATAAAAAGTTTTTTTATTCATTTATTGATTAAACACAAAATATTTATCACCAATAATACTTTTTTGGAAAGTTTTTTTTATTTTATTTTTAAGAAAAAGCATTTTTCAAAATACAATGATTTTAGAAATTTGTCCAAATAGGCTATTATCCTTTAGAGGGTCAGTAATTTTTTCTTTTCCAATTAGGGGGAAGTATTGTTCCCAAACCCACACGTGTTGTACAATCTCTCTCTCTCTCTATATATCATCTTAAATCGACACTTTTTAACCTTCTTTTTTAATTGTACGTCTTCCTCTTTTCCTTCTTCCCGTAAAACTCTTTCCTCTCCCCTTACTCGGGTATCTCTAACTGTATTCTCTATTTTACTCTTTAAATATATATTTTTTATTTTTTCAGACAATCAATTTTAATCCAATTCTCTATTTTACTTTTTGAATTTTATTTTATTTTTCTCTCTTCAATATTATATTACTATTTCTATTTCATTCTTATTTTTTTATTTCATAATATATATCATTTCTTCTTTTTGCAAATAATCACTCTATAATCTTTATGTAATACAAAATTTTATTTCTTTTCAAATTCTTTATTTAATATAAAATTATATTTTATTCTAAATAACATAAATTGCAATAAATATTATATATAATACATATTAACGAACAATTCAAATAAAAGTGAAATCATTAATGAAATATAATTGCATCATAAATATTGTATTATCGTAAAATTTATTTTAAATTTTACATAAATACTCAACTTACAAGACTATTGCGTTACTCTCATAAATATCCTATTAATGTATTACGGTGTTCAAAATGAGCATTTTTTGTCCTTTTTTTTTTATGTGTAGCTAAAAATTGTTTAAATTAACAATTTCATCTTGTATCCAATTATTTCGTGTACTAATTCACTTCCCTTATTTCATTTTGAACTATTGTATCAAATATTTTCATGCTCTTTAAAAAGTGTAGTTTAATAATTTATCACTATAACATAAAAGTAGATTGTTCATGTAAATTTTGTGCATACTTCAAAATGAAAGATAATTATAATCAAAATTACATATTTAAAATGACAAAAAAAAATTAAAAAATTAAATTAGAAAAATTGTTAATTCGGGATGGAAGTAGTATACTTATCAATAATATGTTTTAGATGTTATATTACTTAGAAAATAATTACAAGTATTAGAGACTTAATTAATAATCTTATATAATATAAATAATATTAAAATAACTTTATGACCATTTCTTTTAAAAAATAAAATAGAAAAATTATTAATTTGGGCGGAAGTAGTAACTTTTCCAAAGAGTTGTGATCTTTTCGATAAGGCACAATAAACATTTGTTCACACTACCCTTTGTTGTCTATAAATAGAGGGATTTCCTGCCACTATTATTTGTAGGATTATTTCCGCTATAGGGTAGTCGAATTCAAATACATTAATTAAGCTTCTTATGAAGTTTGTTTCATTCCTCAAAGTTTTCTTCCTCCTATTTCATGGAGCTTAATCTTTACTATAAGTCATAGTGATTCATGTAACTATTACAATTTTCTTTTGCTATTTTGGTGACTTTTTTTTAACTCAGTTAAAAGTTTCAGAAACGATGATTGAAAATTGATCTTCTATGTTGTCCCTTTCTGCAGATTTCTTCATATAAACAACGGAGAAGCGACTAAAATGCCCCTCAAGTATTTGAATTGGTATAAAATTACCCCCCATCCACCTATCGGCCTTAAAATACCCCTGACGTCCACCTTTCAGCTCAAAAATACCCTTATATCTAACGGATTATACTCATTAGGTGGATGGAGGGTAATATTGTACCAAATCTCATAGTTTAAGGTCATTTTAGGCTCTTTTCCGTTAAAATAATTTGAAATTACTCAATATATAAGCTCACATGATTGACTTGATTTTGAATTTCATAGTAAATTTAAAATTATAAAAAGGTTAGGCATCTACTCTCTACACTCCTCCCTTCCCGGCCCTTCACTTCCTATCTCTTTTTTTTTTCTTTCTATTTGGATCTTGTCCACCTTTTATTTATTTTTAAAATTTATGACAAACAAGAGAGAAAAAATGAGGAAAATAACGATGCATTTATATAGAAATAATTAGTTCAATAAAAGATGACTTAATTAAGCAAATATGTACAAATATTACATTTTTCTTTTCAGTGTAC
This sequence comes from Solanum etuberosum, assembly GCA_029582245.1. Classification (NCBI taxonomy): domain Eukaryota; kingdom Viridiplantae; phylum Streptophyta; class Magnoliopsida; order Solanales; family Solanaceae; genus Solanum; species Solanum etuberosum. Next base: position 8,814 of record JAJONR010008380.1, on the reverse strand, counting down.
CGAAAATTAAAAATAAAAGAATAAAACTAATCATGTCTCTTATCCCCACCTTCATCTCATCATGACAATAATACTAATTATAAGAATATAAATATGTGAGTTCATTCTAAGTTTGAGTCCCAAATATCCTAATTAAGAAAGAGATTACAAAAAGGAATAAAAGAGAAAATGAACAAGACATTTGGATAATTGAGAGAAAATTTTATATTAATGAAAATAATAATTTTTTTAGATGGACAATCAGTCGGGGTAAGTATGGATTTTAGTTGGATCCCCATTTATGAGTTGGGTTACGTTATAATAAATTGGGGTCGATTTAAAATAGGCCAATAAGAAGATATCATGAAATTAATTATGTTTTCAATATTATTTTCAAGTGTATTGGGTTAAAATATGAATCATAAGTGGTTTTATAGAAAAATAGAATTGTTAATCATTTTTATTATTTATTTGAGAAGGGTTTAAATTTGGACCAATCACAATAAGCAATATAATAAATAAATATTTAATAGTTTTACTTTAAGGGAGCTATTAAAAATAAGGGCAAATATGAGTCATAGGATTAACATCGAGGGTATTTTTGAGCCGAAAGATGGACGTCAGGGGTATTTTAGGGCCGATAGGTGGATGAAGGGTAATTTTGTACCAATTCAAATAATTGAGGGGCATTTTAGAACCTTCTTCGTATAAACAAAGAAAATTGATTTCAATTGCAATGCGACATTACTATTCTTGCACCTCCCAGTCCACAACTCATAACGCTGCTGAAATGGTTGAATTCATTACATTTGGTTCTTTAGTAATCAAAACTTTTATTTCTGCCTTTATTATTTGTAGTTTTTTTTTTGCTATAGAGGAGTCGAATTCAAATACATTAATTAAGCTTATCATGAAGTGTGTTTCATTAATCAAAGTTTTCTTCCTTCTATTTCATGAAGCTTAATCTGTTACTGTAAGAAATAGTGATTCATGTATCTATTGCAATTTTTTTTTTGCTATTTTGGTGACTTTTTTTTTTTAACTTTGTTAGAAATTCTAGTGAGGATGATTTAAAATTTATCTTCTTTGTTGTCCCTTTCTATAGGTTTCTTCATATAATTTATGGGAAATTGCTTGTGGGTTGTGCTATATTTGATAGCACAGAACAACAAATGTGTGATAACTAATACGAAACCAATGATGAAGTTTGTTAAAAGTGTTGGGTTTTAAAGGTGTGAAAAAAAAATGCAGATTTGTGACTCTTCTGAAGGGTTGTGACTTTGCGGAAGGGTTGTGACCTATATGAAAGGTTGTGTCTTTTCTAAAGAGTTGTGACTGTTTGAAGGGTTGTGTCTTTTCCAAAGGATTGTGACCTTTCTGAAAAGTTGTCATTTTTCCAAAGAGTTGTGACTTTTACCCTTTGTTGGCTATAAATAGAGAGGGTTTCTCTCATTTTTCTGCATTGAATTCTTCCTTTCTTTTGCATACATTTCTTACAAAATAAAATCGATCGATCGTGTCTGTGTGTGTGATTCGTTGTTGTCTTTTTGAGTTTGTTGAAATTATTGAAGTTTGAGGTACCGCTACTTCTTTAATGGTTAATCCATTTTATCTTGGGAGGAATTAATCTACAACCTCGGGTACTTGAGGGGATTAAATTTCTGAAGGACACACAATGGGTTCTATGGACTCGGATAGTTCTTTCTTTTTCTTTTCATCTTTTATTATTTCTTATTTGCTAATCTGAATACAGGAGTCAACAAGCTTAAGAAATTTATATTATTGGTATTTTCTGTGGTAAGGAAATTACTTCTATTTTCTATGTTCTTTTTATTGGAAAAAAAAAGAAAAAGAAAAAGAGAATTATTTTATTATATGATAAAAGAGATTTGGGATGAATTAGTACTACTTTAATATGTTCGAGTATATTTTCTCTAGTATGTTTTCCTCGGATGGGTAAGATTATTTTTATTTTCTTCCCAAGTGCATTCAAGCATTACACCCATTCAGTTTTCTTTTCAATGAGAATAGTTATTTTGTGCATAAAGGCTAAGATGAGCACTTTAATTATATTTCCTATATTCTTGGTTTTATATAACTATGAGAAGAAGTAAATGAACAAATGTTGTCTCCTAACAATATTTGAACATGAGTTTAGTTTCTCGTTGAAATTCAATGTCTTTTAAGGAAAATTGAAATATGATGGAAACTGGGAAAGAAAGAAAAAATTAGCAGAAAAGTTACTTGCATGGAATCATTGCTGACAGATAGAATATGATTCAATGAGAGTAAAAATCAGGTTCTATCTTTATTTCCCTTGATTTTTTTTCTATCCTTTATAAGTTATGAAATTTATTACATAAATGTTAGGATAGATGGTCATTATGTGATGATCTTAGAATATATCTTTATTATTACTAATATGTATTCTATTTAGAGAAGGAAAAAAAACTTTTGTAGTTTTCTACTCCATGTGAAATTTGATTGTGTCTGACTTTTGGAGACTAAAATCTTCAGATTTTTACTCCTTTGCTTTGAAGAATATAAGAACTTCACGAACAAATCAAATTGTGCATTGGTTTGAAGAATATAAAAACTTCACTAATTTGTTAAATACTCTGTTTGAATGAATATTTTGACTTGAAGAGTACAAAATCTTCGTCGGAAATATTAAGGCTAAATGATTCGAAAAAGATAAAATCATCATCGTTAGCTAGAAACAGTGTTGTATTTGAGGTTTATGGATATTAAAACCCTTTTGGTTAACTACTCTGTCTGAATGTGAAACTGATTCGAAGAATATAAAGACTTCATCAGAATTCAAGGTTCATTCGGTTAACGATTAGAAGAATATAAAAACTTCATCGTTAAACTAGAAACAAATTGTATAAAGATTGAATCTTTATTAGTAGTATTATAAATACTAAGTAGTCTGTCTAATTGTTACAGAAAGGGAAAAAAAACTAGTGACATAAAATTAGTGATTTTTGTACCTTCAATGGGTGTTTCTATGGATTAAATCTCCAAAAGAAGGCTTCATGTTGCCAATGTGTATTTTGATGTCATACAATTTGAAAGCACGAGGAAAAATATGTGTGGAAAATAACTTCAAATACTTGAAAATTTTGAGAACATATTTAAAATGTGGGGGGTTCTATACTTGTGATAAAGATAAAATTAGACTTACTAATCTAATTTAAATTTGAAAGTACAAGATATGAAATTTAATGAATTCTTCTATTATGTTAGACCCACAAAATTGTTGGAGTATATTTAATATTGTGGTCGTTGAGTCTCTCTTTACTAGTATATCATATGACTAGTATAAAACCACAAAATTATATTACTCGTTCAAAAGAATTGTATTTTTTGATGAAAAAGTGTCACTTAAAATATTGTGATTTTTCATGAAAAGATGTGTCTATTAAAATAAATTTATTTGTATAGACATGAACATTGGTGAAAAATGACCCGTTATGTTTGTGTCGTAAAACAAACATTTGGGTCATATTGTCCTTATTGGACCGATGAGACTATGGTCATGGGTAATTCTATAACAAATTGAATGTTATGGAAAGGTCCTTCTGAAAAGGACATTTGACAAGGTGTTGATTCTAAAACAATGTTTGTATTTGATAAAGTTATAAAAAGTAAAGAACAAAATATTTGTAGGAAAAGGTTACCTCACGGAAGGTCTTTTCAAACTCAGTATTTTTGTTTGGTCTTACTTGCTTGAATCAAATTGTTTGTGACATGAACGCTTGGTACATGTCAATTACAAAATCTTGCAAAAACTGATCAACTTAGAAGTTTTGCCTAACTTCTAGTGCAATAAATCAAAATGTCAAGTATGTGTTGTTGAAAGGTTTAATCCCTTAGAATTGATTTACACTGACATTTGTGATATGAAGTCAACACCATCTCGTGGTGGGAAAAAGTGTTTCATAAATTTTATTGACAATTGTACTAGATACTGTTATGTCTATTTGTTGAATAATAAGGATGAAGCGATAGAAACATCTAAGAAATATAAAATTGAAGTTGAAAATCATTGTCATGATTAGAAGTGGTAGATGTGGAGAGTATGAATCTTCTTTTGCAGAAATATATTTGGAAAATGGAATCATCCATCAAATTACTGTACATACTCACCTCAATCTAATTAAAATGTTGACAGGAAAAAACCAAACTTTGAAGGAAATGTTGAATGTCCTACTTATAAATTCAGGTTTACCACAAAATTTGTGGGGGAATGCTATCATTATAGCAAAAGAGAACAATAAAAAGTTTGTCTGTTCAGAAAGAGAGAAACAAAAGTTTTGTTTGTTAATAAAGGGAGCAACAAATGAAATTTTTTTGTTTGTTAAGAAAGGGAGCAACAAAAAGTTTTGTTTGTTCAGACTTTGTTGTATCCTGATAGAGAATTGTCTGTCGCCCCTTAAAGTATATACAAGCAATAACTGTTGAAAGATAATGATCTAACAATTTCCAATACAGTCTATTCCATATGAGAAATGGAAATGAGGGAACTATTTCCAAAAGGGTCAAAATAGGACTTAAGACTATGGATTGTATGTTCATTAGATATGCTACAAACAATAAAGTTTATGGTTCATAAGTCCGAATTGTCGGATAGTCAAGTAAAGGGTCTAAACGACCTTGGAATGAACCAAAGGAGAATGTACATAATAAAGAAAATTCAGAGGCGTAGTAAATGTCAAAGGACATTCACTTCCTTTGGGTTTGATTTTGTAACATTTCTTCTTGAAAAAAGAGTCTCATATATTCGAAGAAGTTATGTCTTCTATGGACTCATCCTTTTTTGAAAAGAGGCTGTCAATAGTAAGATAGATTCAATCTTGAACAACTATACTTGAGAGTTGGTTGATCTTCCTCCAGGGAATAAATCTTTGGGTTCAAAGTGGATCTACAAAAGGAAAAGAAACTTGATGAAACTATTGACAAATTCAAAACAAGATTTGTTGTCAAAGGCTTTAGACAATAAGAAAAGCTTGATTATTTTGACACATAATAGCCACTAGCTAGATTACATCAATTCGGATGTTAATTGCGCTAGTTGCAGTATATGACCTTCAAATTCGTCAAAATGGATGTGAAAACATTTTTAAAAAATGGAGAATTAGAGGAAGAAATTTACATGGAACAACCCGAGGTCTTTGTGGTTCCTGATAAAGAAAAGAAAGTCTGTAAACTTGTTAAGTCACTTTGTGGACTAAAAACAAGCCCCCAAATAATGACATGCGAAGTTTGACCAAACTACATTGACAAATGAATTCAAGATTTATGAATGTAATAAATGTTTCTACATTAAAGACACTTCAAATCACAAGGTCATTTTTTGTTTTTATGTTGATGACATGTTGATCATCAAAAGAGATATTTCTGACATAAATGCTACTAAGCATATGCTAGAAAGTAACTTCGATATGAAAGACATTGAAGTTACTGATGTGATTGAAAAGGTACTTGACAAGTTCAAGTATTTGGATTTCAATATTGTCAAGACTCCAATAAATGTGAGTTTTGCACTTCAAAAGAATGAAGGCAAAAGCGACTCACGATTGGATATGCTAGAGTATTGAGAAGTATGATATATATCATGAAGTGTACGCAATCAGATATAGCATGTGCTATTAGTAAATTGAGTCGGTTCACGAGTAATCTCAATCAAACTCATTGGATGACAATGAAAAGAGTTTTGGACTATTTAAAACATACTTAAAAACTATTGCTTTGCATTATAACTAATATTCAGCAGTATTGGAAGAATATAGTGATGCAAATTGAATCACCAGGTCAAATGAAGTAAAATCTACGAGTGGATATGTATTTACTCTTGGTGGTGGAGAAGTCTCTTGGAAATCTTCCAAACAGAAATGTATCGCTCGCTCTACTATGAAATCTGAGTTTATCATTCTAGATAAGGCCGGTGAAGAGGTTGAATAACTCCGAAATTTCTTGAAAGATTTTTGGCCCAAACCCTTAGCTCCAGTATGCATACATTGTGAGAGTTAATTTGCAATAGGTAGGCATGGAGCATGATGTATAACGGAAATTTTCGTCATATATGACGTAGACATAATATCATTAGAGAACTACTCTTTAGTGGAATCATCATAATTTACTATATAAAATCAAAGGATAATGTGTCGGATCCACTTACAAAAGGACTAACTAGAGAGGGAGTTGATAGATTATCAAAGGGAATGGTACTATGGTCGAGGACAAGTCATTGTGGCGGTAACTCTACCTAGAAGACTGGAGATCCCAAGATCTAGGTTCAAGGAGATCATACAAAGTCATTGATGACGGTTCAACATTGTCGAAATATTTTTTATGGTCCATTCTCATGATAAGACAATGTTCAGTAACAAGGATTTTAATGATTTTTTAAGTTTGATACAGGGAATATCAAATGGTGTATCTACGGAATAACACATTTAGAAATCACCTATGTAAGTGTGAAGTGTAAGCCGCTTCAAGGAGAATCCGATAAGACCAGTTCTCTACGCACTTATAAATCAAGACGTGTTCATGGATGAAACGAACAAAACAATGAGAACCAAAAATAGTTCAAGGGTTGATTGTGTGACTTATGTTGTCTAGGTATACACCAAAGCTCGATGGTTCAAAGATATCAAATCTACCGATTGACCAAGTATATCCGATATATGTTCACTATGAAAAGTTCAAAGGGAAAACCACGTATCCAGATGCAATCAATTCTTACTTACGAATCACACAGTTTTTCATGCATATGTTTTAACAATATCAATTTCCTATTCATGTGGGGGATTGTTGGATTTTAAAGGTGTGAATAGGAGATGCAGAGTTGTGACTCTCCTGAAGGGTTGTGACTTTGCAGAAGGGTTGTGACCTTTATGAAAGGTTGTGTCTTTTCTAAAGAGTTGTGACCGTTTGAAAGGTTGTGTCTTTTCGAAAGGATTTTGACCTTTCTGAAAAGTTTTCATATTTCCAAAGAGTTCTGACTTTTACCCTTTGTTGGCTATAAATAGAGAGGTTTTCTCTCATTTTTATGCATTAAATTCTTTCCTTCTTTTGCATACATTTCTTACAAAATAAAATCGATCGTGTCTGTGTGTGTGATTCGTTGCTGTCTTTTTGAGTTCGTTGAAATTATTAAAGTTTGAGGTACCGCTACTTCTTTAATGGTTAATCCATTTTATCTTGGGAGGAATTAATCTGCAACCTCGGGTACTTGAAGGGATTAAATTTCTTAAGGACACACAGTGAGTTCTGTGGACTCAGATAGTTCTTTCTTTTTCTTTTCATCTTTTATTATTTCTTGTTTGCTCATCTGAATACATGAGACAACAAAAAGAACCAAACAAATTGCTCTCTTGCTTGCCACAGTTAGTATATTATTTTGATTATTTTTTCTTAGGTACAAACATTTTGTATGTCATTGCACTCTTTCTAGAATATTAGTATAGAGACAATTAGTCCACTTCTTTTATCACAAGTTAACTAATTCTTCGTCTCTTCTTTTTGGGCATAATAAGAGATCAACTTTTCTTGAAATTAACAAATTTCCAAGATACACTATAATAAAATTATTTTTTATCGACAATAAATATGCACATTAACGAAGAGTGCTAAAGCATTTACCATCATTAGTTAATTGTCATTAGATTCATTGTTGCTATAGACTTTAAGGACATTTATAGAGAGTACCAATTGCCTCTGAAAATACATATTTAGCGACAATTAAGCTATTAATTTCCGTTAAAGATCATTTTTGTTGTAGTGATAACTCTTTCTTTTGATAATTTTTTTTTGTCTTTTTGATAAAGAAGTAATAATTATTTCTTTTGGCTTTTTTAAATTTAATTTGTGAACTGTAAACTTGGATACAGCCCGACACACTATCTTTTTGAAAAATATGTTAAGCAACCTGCCTTTTTCTTCTTGATTGTTAGGAAAGTAAGGTCGTCTTTATTATTATTTGTGGATATTTGTGAGTTCAGGTGCTCACAAAATTATGCTGCGAGATTTTAATATTTTATGTGTCAAAAGTTTTGTTTAGAATATCCAGTTGTGAAAAGTTCCATTCAGATGTCACCTACTGCTTGGTTGATAATTGCATTAATTCTTTGTAACTGCATACTATAACCATAACAGTAATTATGGTTCAATTTCAAATAAGTTGGGGCGTGATATGAAACCTAAGCAATAGTAATGACTATTCTAAGACAATGAGAAAAAATATTTATGATACTAACAATTTTAGTGTCCTTTTTAACATATACATGACACAACATACTATAATAAAAAAGAGATTGATGGAGGTTCATAAGAAAGGAGCCGAAGGTCCTCCATTTGAATTTAGTTAATTATTTTCTTGTATGGATGTGATGTTCCACTTTACTTGAGAGTGGTGTTGTTCGAGGCTTTTTGGTGTCTTCTTTAACGCCTGATGTTGTTCTTTATAACTTCTTGGTATTTAGAAAATTTCATTACTTCTGACAAACTATTTCCATGGAGATTTTCTTAGACTTGTTTGTTATGCTTAAGATCTTTCTATGACTCAAAATTTTTGTATAACAAAAACGAAAATTAAAAAAATATAGCACTATAAGTTTCGGAGGAGCGTTTTCCCTTAAGATAAAATGTTCTCGATAATGTAATGTATGTATCAAAAATATAAATATTATTGAATGATCATATGTAAGCTTAATAAAATAGTTCAATCTCGTGCGAAGCACGTGTAATTTACCTAATATTATAATAATCAAAAAGTAAAATAGAGAGGTGAATAGTAGTTCTCCAAATTTGGAGAACTACTATTCACCT
>JAJONR010008379.1:0-16649 GCA_029582245.1 Solanum etuberosum | reverse complement strand
TAAAGTAGAGTTCCCATAAACTCTAAAAGTCTAACAAACGATTGCGGAATTAAATGCCTAGAACCTGAAAGTCAATGTACCAAAACTCTAACAATGAACCAAAAGTCTAAAGGAAATGGGTACAACCCAAGCTAAACATAGGAATATCTAATGAACTAGTCTAAGTCCGAATAAGATGGACTAAACAGAAAGAGACTCAAGGCAGCCCGGAAGAACTGGCTCACCCTTGAATTCGATGACGATCACTGATCTTCTAAACGAGGTCTGTCAGTAGCCGCTTGAAGATGCCCTGTACTCAACAAAGAAAGAGCAAGTGCAGTATCAGTACACAACCACAGTGTACTGGTAGGATCACGCGGCTATCCTACTAAGTGCAATATAAGCAAGTCATTACAACATCATAAAACACGCATACACTGAACATATACAATATCAATATCATTTCAGGATCAATGTACAATTCCACTTTCTCAACAATACACATATGTATAACAAGTCATTGGTCCTCTCATGGAACCCATACCCAAACAGTTAGTGTACTGGATCGTGGCACCCGTTCCAAGTTAGTGTGTCGGATCGTGACACCCGTTTCAATATTTATGTCGATACATGACATCCTATCCCAGTTAGTGTGTCGGAACGTGACACCCACTCCATTCAATATACCACCAATCACAATCACAATGTACATTCTCACAATCATACAATTAAGAGGTGATTCATGACATATAGTTATTCGTTCATACTCATTTACGATTAGTGTGATCAATAATGCAACATTCGCATACATACATGCAATATAATGAAGCAAGAACAAACATATATCACACAACATGAAATCACAACCATCACCTACCCGAACAAAGCTTGAATCTCCTAAGAAACTTGATTCTTCCCCTTTCGGATTATTTTCGCTTGTTCTTGGTCTACAAACAATAATAATAATGCGAGGATCAATAAACAAGACTTAAATACCCAGATTATAATCAATAAAGTAATCCTAGGTCGAACCCTTGATCCCCATACCTAGTTTAGGGTTTCTTCCACCATAAATCTCAGATCAAAACCCTCCCCCATTAATAATTACCCAAGAAACTAAGTTTTACGGATCGAAAAATGGATTCGGGGAGTGAAAACCTTACCTTTAGCCTCAATAATGGTGAAAAACTGTCAAGAAGACACCTGGGTTCGTTCCTTAGCTCTCAAGGTCAAAAATTGCAGAATAAAATATTTTTGGGATTTATTTCCGACTTTAAGTCGCGTCTACCCCGCCACAGCGGTCCTCACCCCGCTATAGCGTCCCCGCTCTGGCAGGAAAATCCCACCTTTGCGGCTTGCAAGGAAACAGAGAGCTAAATTAAGAATTCCAAACCCCCAATTCACACACACCTACACCCCACGACATTTAAAAAATACCCTTTCACGCTAAGACCATTTTCGGGAGTTTCACTCGCCCGAATTCGATTCTGTAAAGTCGTACGGGTTCCTTAACATCTTAGCTATCTGCTCATATGATCAAATTCATATTTTGATATTCCGTTTGTTACCAGATTTTCCTACACCTTACTGACTCCGATTTCGTCCAAATCTAGACTAGGTTGGGAAATTTCAAGGTACTACCAAAAAGTTTTCCGGCCCAAAAAAAAATTCCATTGGCTTTTCTATAACGACGGGAACCGGTCGTTACAATAGATACCCATTTACCCATCACTCATCCCCGAGTGACAAACCAGGAGAAACAGGCTAAAGCAAGAGTGGAGTAGTAGCTGAATTGACGAACAACTGGGGATACTTGTCTCGCATGTCCTTCTCGGTCTCCCAAGTGGCTTCCTCAACCGGATGATGCTTCCATTGAACTTTCACGGACTTAATCTCTTTGGTCCTCAGCTTCCGGACATCACGATCAAGAATTGTAATTGGTTTTTCCTCATACTGAAGGTCTTTGTCTAACACCACTGAGTCCCATTTTATGATGTAATCCCCATCTCCATGATATCTCTTCAACATGGACACATGAAATACCGGATGAACTCCCAAAAGGTTAGGGGGTAAAGCCAACATATACGCCACTGGTCCTACACGGTTAAGAACCTCAAATAGTCTAATGTATCGGGGACTAAGCTTGCCCTTCTTGCCGAATCTCATCACTCCTTTCATGAGTGATACCTTAAGAAGAATGTTCTCACCAGTCTGAAATGCCATGCCTCTTACCTTATGGTCTGCATACTTCTTTTGTCTACTTTGGGCTGCTAAAAGCTTAGCTTGAATACTCCTCACTTTATCTTGAACATCCTTCACTAAATCAACCCCCAAAGGTTTCACATCTCCAGCCTCAAACCATCCTATGAGTGATCTACATCCTCTCTCATACAGTGCTTCAAATGGTGCCATGTCAATGCTGGAGTGGTAACTATTATTATAAGAGAACTCGCATAAGGGTAGGAACTTATCCCAATGACCTCCAAGGTCAATCACACATGCCCTCAACATGTCCTCTAACACTTGAATAGTCCTTTCTGATTGTCCGTCCATCTGTGGATGGAAAGTTGTACTAAAAGTGAGTTGCGTACCCAACTTCTCATGTAATTTCCTCCAAAATTTGGACGTGAACTGCGTACCATGGTCTGAGATGATAGAAAGGAGCACCCCGTGCAACCTTACTATCTCCCTTACATACACCTTAGCCAATTGTTGAGCATTATAATTTGTTCTGATTGGAATAAAATGGATTGACTTAGTCAATCTGTCAACAACTATCCAAATATAATCATATTTTCCCAATGTCTTGGGAAGACCAACCACGAAATCCATAGCTATTCTTTCCCACTTCCATTCCGGGATTGGCATTCTTTGAAGCAAACCGACAGGCCTTTGGTGTTCATATTTTACTTGTTGGCAATTTTGACACTTAGCCACAAACTCTGCTATATCTTTCTTCATGCCAGGCCACCAATAAATTCGCTTCAAATCTCGGTACATCTTAGTCACACCTGGATGAATGAAATACCTCGAACCATGGGATTCTGTCAATAAATTCTTAATCAAGTCGCCCACCTCTAGGAACACGAATCCTTTCTTTAAAACTGAGTACACCTCCGGCATCAAGAGTGGTCTCTTGTGCTTTGCCGGACACTGTTTTATTTCTGAGCTCTTTCAAATGTTCATCCTCAAACTGTTTGGCCTTGATCTCCTCAATGAACGTGGCATTTACTTCAATGCTAGATAACACCCCACCTTTCCCTGAGATGCCCAACTGCATGAACTTAGACTCCAAATGTTGAACTTCTTTAGCCAAAGGTCGCTTGGATACACTCAAAAAAGCTAAACTACACATACTCACCGCTTTTTGACTTAGTGCGTCCGCCACTACATTAGCCTTACCCGGATGGTATTGGATGGTCACATCATAATCCTTGAGTAACTCTATCTACCTTCGTTGTCTCAAATTTAGATCCTTTTGAGTGAACACATGTTGTAGATTGTGATGATCAGTAAACACCTCACACTTGACACCCTAAAGATAATGCCGCCAGATCTTAAGAGCAAACACTACCTCTGCCAACTCTAAATCATGTGTTGGATAATTCCTCTCATGCACCTTCAACTGTCGCGATGCATAAGCTATGACATTCTTATCCTGCATCAACGCCACACCCAAGCCTGAATGTGAAGCATCACAATAAATAATAAAATCCTTACCCTCCACCGGTAGCGCTAGAATAGGTGTTGTGGTCAAAAGAGTCTTGAGCTTTTGAAAGCTCTCCTCACATTTTTCAGTCCATTCAAATGGTATCTCTTTTTTGGTCAAATTGGTCAAGTGTGTGGCAATAGAAGCAAAGTTTTTCACAAACCGATGATAGTAGCTAGCGAGCCCCACAAAACTCCTAATTTCAGTCACAGAACTTGGTCGAACCCAGTTCCTAACCGCCTCAATTTTTTGGAGATCTACCATTACCCCTTGTTTTGAAACTACATGCCCCAAAAAGGCAACCGAAGTCAAAGAAAATTTCGCATACAACTTTTGTTTCCCAAGAACACCCAGAACAATACGAAGATGGTGGGCATGCTCTTCCTCACTTTTCGAATAAACCAGAATGTCATCAATGAACACTATCACAAACGAATCAAGAAAGGGTTTGAACACCCCATTCATCAAACTCATGAAAGCTGCAGGCGCATTTGTCAACCCAAACGACATAACTAAAAACTCATAGTGCCCATAGTGGGTCCTAAATGTCGTTTTGGTATATTTTCAAGCCTAATCTTTAATTGATGGTAACCAGACCTTAAATCAATCTTAGAGAAAACTGATGCACCATGCAATTGCTCAAAAAGATCATCTATCCGAGGTAATGGATACTTATTTCGAATGGTGACCCTATTCAATTGTTGATAGTCTATACACATTCTCATACTACCATCATTTTTCTTAACAAACAAAACTGGGGCACCCCATGGGGAAGCACTAGGATGGATGAATCATTTATCAAGAAGCTCTTGGATTTGAGCCTTAAGCTCTCTTAATTCTGCCGGAGCCATACGATATGGAGGGATGGAAATGGGACGAGTACCAGGCTCCAAATCAATGCAGAAATCTATATCTCTATCTAGAGGCATACCAGGCAAATCGGTTAGGAACACTTCTCTAAATTCTGACACCACCGGAATAGACTCAATAGAGGGAGACTCAACCGCAACATCCCGAATATGCGCCAAATAAGCCAAACAACCCTGCCCCACCAGTTTCCTAGCCCTAATGAAGGATATGATTTTAGCTGGCTTAGGCTTGTACACCCCTTCCCACTATAATTTTTCCCTATCGGGGATCTCTAGAGTCACAGACTTAGTATTACAATTTAACACAGCATAATAGGGGGACAACCAAGTCATGCCTAAGATTATATCAAAGTCAGTCATATCCAAAATCACCAAATCACCCCAAGTCTGAAAAACCATAAACAAGATATGACAAGCACGATAGACATGGGTGACTATGACAGACTCTCCAACGGGGGTAGAAACATGGATGGGGGCATCAAGTTTATCACAAATCATGTCAAATTCAGAGGCAAATCGCACGGACACATAAGAATAAGTAGACCCCCAATCAAATAATACATTAGCCATCCTGTCACATACAAGAATAGTACCTGTGATCACTGCGTCAGACGCCTCTGCCTCGCTCTTGCTCGGAAAGGCATAACACTAAGCCCTTTCATCTTGACGGGTGATTTCCCTACCTGGCTGCACCATACCTCTGCCTGTGTTACCATTTCCCCGACCTCCACGGCCTCGCTGATTTCCTCCTCGCCCATCTTGTGGACGCCCTCGACCATTATTACCATTTCTCACGGGTACCACTGCTTTAGTCTGCTGCTGCGCGGAATACATCATGCACGGGTGGGGACAATCTCTCCCCATATTCCCAAGTTCTCCACAGTTATAACAAATGTGATCGAAAGATGGCCTACCGTCCGCCGAATGTGCGGCTCCCTGGCTATCATGAATCAAATTCTGAGGTGGAGTTCCCGAGTAATTACTTGTAGAAGCAGGCATAGCGGAATGAATTGGCCGGGCTGCAAGTGTTGGCCTCCCTGAACCTCAGGAGTAGGAACCCTGGAAGTTACTTGTGCTCTTAGATTTCTTGTCCAATGCCTTAGTCTGACCGTCTCACCTCACCCCCTCCACTTTCTTCACAAAATTTGTTACCTCATTCAAAAAAATTCCTGCAGAAGTCATGTGTACAGACAATACCTGTAACTCAAAATTTAGTCCTTTAACAAATAGACGAACCCTCTCTTCCTCATTAGTCACCAATTGCGTAGCATATCTAGACAAAGCATGGAACTTGGCCTCATAAGCAGCCACAGACATACCACCTTGCTCCAAAGCCATGAACTCATCCTTTTTGCGATCTCTCAAAGTCCGGGGTACATATTTTTCCAAGAACAGAGCATGAAACTGGTCCAAGTGAGTGGGGGTAAAGTTGAAGATCTGCATTCCACATATGCTCTCCACCACTGCTTAACCTCGCCCTGAAGTTGAAAAGCGACAAACTCTACTCCATGCTGATGGACAATTCCCAACTGATAAAGCCTCTCATAACAATCTAGGATGAACTCATAGGCGTCCTCACTCTCAGAACCATGGAACACCGGCGGTTTCAATTTCAAGAATTTAGTGAACATCTCATGCTCATTACCAGTCATAACGGGACCCAACAAATGATGAAAGAAAGCATCAGTACCTACAGTTCCACCCACCTTGGGGACAGTGATAACAATAGGGTGGTTGGCGGGAGCTTGAGTTGCTTGCACTGCGGGAAGAACTCCAGGACCAACCAATCCTTTCAGGAACAACATAATTTTTGAGCTAACACTGGGTCTAAGGGAGGAATACCTTTAGTCTCAGCCTGCACCTCTTCCTCTTATCTAACATCCTCATCATTCTCAACTTCCACATTCTCTTCTATCTCTTTGTGATGCGTAGGAGGATTCTCATTTCTGGTAGCATCCTTAACCGGAGCTCCACCCCTAGCGGGCGCTACCCTTCCATGGCCTCTACCCCTTGCTCTTCCTTTAACCCTGCCTCGATCGCGACCTCTTGTTGCGGACTTCTCAGCACCCTTATTGACGGGAGCTACGGGCCTGACACCGTTGAAGTGAGTGTTAACCATCTGCGGACAGAAGAGTGAAGGAGGTTAGATACCAATTTGAATCGCCAGATACCAATTGGACCCAAGTTATAGCACGGAAGGAGTCAAGAGAAAACAGAGAGATTTCCTAAAGTCCTATAGCCTCTTAAAGAAAAATACAGACGTCTCTGTACCGTTCCGCGAGACTCTACTAGACACGTTTTGGTACATCGAGATTAACGAACCTAGGGCTCTGATACCAACTTTGTCACGATCCAGACCATCATGATTGACACCCATACTAAACCTCCGGTGGGAGAACCATTACTACAACCCAACTAACCATGAATCTACGCATTTAAAGATACGGAAGCAGGTTTAAATGCAGAAATAAAGAAGAGTTCCCATAAACTCTTAAAGTCTAACAAACGATTGTGGAATTAAATGCCTAGAACCTGAAAGTCAATGTACCAAAACTCTAACAATGAACCAAAAGTCTAAAGGAAATGGGTACAACCCAAGCTAAACATAGGAATATCTAATGAACTAGTCTAAGTCCGAATAAGATGGACTAAACAGAAAGAGAACTCAAGGCAGCCCGGAAGAACTGGCTCACCCTTGAATTCGATGACGATCACTGATCTTCTAAACGAGGTCTGTCAGTAGCCGCTTGAAGATGCCCTGTACTCAACAAAGAAAGAGCAAGTGCAGTATAAGTACATAACCACAGTGTACTGGTAGGATCACGCGGCTATCCCACTAAGTGCAATATAAGCAAGTCATTACAACATCATAAAACATGCATACACCAAACATATACAATATCAATATCATTTCAGGATCAATGTACAATTTCACCTTCTCAACAATACGCATATGTATAACAAGTCATTGGTCCTCTCATGGAACCCATGCCCAAACAGTTAGTGTACCGGATCATGGCATCCGTTCCAAGTTAGGGTGTCGGATCGTGACACCAGTTCCAATATTTATGTCGATACATGACATCCGATCCCAGTTAGTGTGTCGGAACGTGACACCCACTCCATTCAACATACCACAATCACAATCACAATGTACATTCTCACAATCATACAATTAAGAGGTGATTCATGGCATATAGTTATTCGTTCATACTCATTTACGATTAGTGTGATCAATAATGCAACATTCGCATACATACATGCAATATAATGAAGCATGAACAAATATATATCACACAACATGAAATCACAACCATCACCTACCTCGAACAAAGCTTGAATCCCCTAAGAACTTGATTCTTCCCCTTCCGAATTCTTTCCGCTTGTTCTTGAGCTACAAACAATAATAATAATGCTAGGATCAATAAAGAAGACCTAAATACTCGGAATATAATCAATAAAGTAACCCTAGGTCGAACTCTTGATCCCCATACCCAGTTTAAGGTTTCTTCCACCATAAATCTCATTTCAAAACCCTCCTCCATCGATAATTATCCAAGAAACTAAGTTCTACGGATCGAAAAATAGATTCGGAGAGTGAAAACCTTACCTTTAGCCTCAAGAATGGTGAAAAACTGTCAAGAAGACACCTGGGTTCGTTCCTTAGCTCTCAAGGTCGAAAATTGTAGAATAAAACGTTTTTGGGATTTATTTTCGACATTAAGTCGCGTCTACCCCGCCACAGCGGTCCTCACCCCGCTACAGCGGCCCCACCCTGGCGGCTTGCACGGAAACAGAAAGCTAAATTAAGAGTTCCAAACCCCCAATTCACAACACACCTTCACCCCACGACACTCAGAAAATACCCTTTCACGCTAAGACCATTTTCGGGAGTTCCACTTGCCCGAACTCGATTACGTAAAGTCGTACGGGTTCCTTAACCTCTTAACTATCTGCTCATATGATCAAATTCATAATTTGATCTTCCGTTTGTTACCAGATTTCCCTAGACCTTACTGACTCCGATTTCATCCAAATCTGGACTAGGTTGGAAAATTTCAAGGTACTACCAAAAAGTTTTCCGGTCTAAAAATTTTCCCCGTTGGCTTTTCTATAACGACGGGAACCGGTCGTTACACTCTTTCAATTCAATCTCTTTGAAGATCAAATTTAGACTGGTAAATCTTTTGGCCTCCTCCTATGCATTTTTTTTCACCATCAAAGATTTATAATTAATGTTTGTGATAATTGTAAAATCTCTACTTTTGTAATACACATTTACTGTTTAATATCTCTAGTAGAAAAGGTTGTAGCTTTTCATACTCAAAAGTGTATTCATTGCGTGTATTTTGAGGTTCAAAGGCACTATCATTTCAGATGTGGAGGAAAATGGACTCATATTTATATTAAAAAATGATGTACTTAGTTTTTCAGAACTCATGTTTATATAATTATAACATGTTATGTGAATATCTTTGTTATAGTTCAATGATGTGTGCATCCACATATCTATTTGTGAAAAGGGACTAGTTCACGTTTGACTCGTGCATTAACACTAGCTTGCCTTGCTACTTATATTCAAAATAGAAAAGTCTAGATTTAATATTTATTTCTAAATGGTATAAATAAAATAATGATTAAGAACTTGAATTCAATTTTAAATTGGATGAAGTTATCACGTGAAAATTCAATTTGGAAGTGAATTTTTGGATATTAAATTAAGAGAATTGTCTTATGTAGACAATATGAAAATTCAATTTGGAATTGAATCTGTGTTAGCTTCCTCACGACACTCTTTCGTTTTGATGATAATAGCATGCTCATAATTTAAGTTCAATTGTATTTAAGGATTTATCAAGAGTTCAGACTCAATGGAAGACGTAATTCACGTGAACATCACTATACTTATTTTTTAGAATTAAAAGAGATGAACAAGAGTCAACAGACCATTATGTAGTTTTAACCTAATTCACTTAACATTATTAATTTATTGCTCAATCTGTAGAGATAGATTATATAATATGTAAAAAAATAATCATAGGTTTCTATTTCGGTTAGTGCCTATATAATTCTATAGATTAATATTATTTATAATCATACATTTATTATTGTGTAATTTCGTTACACATATTTTAAGTACATAATTTCATTAATTATTTATTGTCAATATTATCAATAGAATTAAATATTTTTAAGTACATTTTTGTGTTCCTGATATGTTTAGTTGGTCATTGCATTAGCATGTTTTACAGATTTATCATGTTATTATGCCATGTTTTTGTACTTCCTCGTACGTAGTACATTCTGAGTACTAACTACATACTTTTCTGCCTATATTGTTTTATAATATAGGTTCTGACGCACCTTATTCAACTCGTGGTTAGTGCAGATTCCCATTAGCATTACATTACTTTTGCTGAGTCTTCATGATTCGGGGACATAAATTCTTATGTTTATTTCAGACTTTACTTTCAGTTTTCAGATTGTTCGAGTGAGCTAGGGACTTATCCTAGCAACTCACTTATGAGTAGAAACTCTTTAGACATTAGTATTCCCCGTATGTTGTCTTGTATTCACATTCTCTCGTATGATATGTTAGATTTGTTTCTGCTTTTCAGATTATTTTGTTTGTGTATGTTATCTTAGTGCCGTCATGCTATGCCATATGGTATGCTTGGGGTCACTCATGGCTTTAGGCACCATGTCATATCTATGGAGTAATCTTGGGTCGTGAAAAACTTGGTATTCAGAGCATCAGGTTCAAGTGTCTTAAGGTGTTTAAAAGTCGCGTTAAGTAGAGTCTTGTTCATGAATGTGAAGCTCGCCACATTTATGAATGAGAGGCCACGAAGCGTTCAAGAAATACTTCACTTCTTTCATACTCTTAGTTCTGCATTAGAGTGTGTGTGATAGAGTGCAACTCTATAAAGTTTCCTTACACTCATGCTCTATACATTTACATAATCATGCCTCCAAGAAGTGCCTATGTCAGAAGGAATCAAAATGAGGAACAACAAACACCTCTAGCTCCGATTAATCCTTTGATTGAACAAGTCACTCATGTCGAATTTAGGGATGCTTTCCAACTGTTAGTCCAAGTCATGATTGCTCAGGTCAACCGTGAAGTTGTAGCTTTCGTGAACCCAAATATGGGTACAACGACAATTAGATTCTGGGACTTCACTCGGATGAACCCTCAAGAATTTCATGATTCTAAGGTGGACGAGGATCCACAAGAGTAATTAGAAAACCAACGAGATGATGGGTGTCACTCTGGTTGAGAGTGCGAATTTGGATGCTTACCAGTTGAAATGGGTTACTTAAATTTGGTTTAAATTGTGGAAAAAGGATAGGGCAATTGATGCAGGCCCTTTGGATTGGGACAAGTTTAAGGGCGTTTTTCTAGATCGATTCTTCCCTGTTAAGATGAGAGAGACAAAGGTACATGAATTCATTAACTTGAGGCAAGACAACGTGAGTGTAAAAGAATATGTGTTGAAATTCACTCAACTCTCCAAGTATGCTCCGACTATGATGGGCGATTCTAGGGCCCGTATGAACAAGTTCATTTACGGTGTCTCGAAGATAGTGGTGAAAAATTGTAGATACACAATGTTGATCAAGGATATGGATATTTTTAGGTTGATGACACATGCGTAACTGGTTGAGGAAGAAAAGCTTAAGGAGAGTGTTAGGATACTAAGAGGGATTGGACCGATTGTAGTGACTACTCTCATCAGAGATCCAGTGGTGGTAGTCATTTTCAGTTTTGTTAGAGGTATCCAGGCCTAGCCCCATATTTTGCTAGTGCTCTGTGCCTAAGTTCAACAAGGATAGAATGTCAAACTCTAAGTCTCAGATTGGTACTTCTAGTGAGCGTTCTTTCCCAACATGTCAGAAGTGTGAGAAAAGCCATTTGTAAGAGTGTTTAGCTGGTAGTGGTGGTTTTTATGGATATGGAAAGACTGATCATAGATTAAGGGATTGTCTATCGGCTCCAGGCAAGGGTAGAGATGTTTGTTAGCAAGCTTAACATAACACTTCTTCAGGTCACCCGACTTAGCAGGGTACCTCATCTTGAATGGAAGGGTAGTTACTCAACGCCTATAGATTAGTTTATCTTATGCCTTAAGGCTAGAAAGATGGTTTATAAGGGTTATATCTATCAGCTAGTTCGGGTTAGGAATACCAATTTCGGAACCCCAACTCTTCAGTCAGTTCCTGTTGTGAATAATTGCCAGAAGTGTTTTTCGATGATCTTTTCAGAGTTCATCTCGAAAGGAAAATCGACTTTGAAATTGACCTTCTTTCAAATACCTAGCCTGTCTCTATTCCTCTTTACAGAATTTGTAAATGGTTGGTGACGTTAAAAATAAGATTCAAATATCTTTAATATGATATGTAATGAGGACACATGACTCTTTATATTCTAAGAGATATGCTCATTTGAAGTTGATCCCTGCATGATCTCATTCTAAAATTTAATCGATAGAAAATCTGTTAACTCGAATTAGTGTTAGAGATTTCTTATAACTCTAATTCTCATTCAATACACTTCCTTCACTTAACAATTGATTTTAACATTTATGTTCAATTATAAAACATTGGATTCAGACCTAAATGCATATGAAGAATGGTTCAATTTTATATATAGATATTTCGAGGTGTTACACTACTAAACATCAAGATCATTAAACAACCTTTTCATTATCATCACCATCCTTCCAGTTGCGGAGCAAGAAATTTTATTAAGGGTATCTAAGAATAAAGGTTTGTGGCTGTAAAAATAAAATGAAAAAAAAGGCGGAACCCATCGGCAACCTCTTAAAGTTGGCACCAATTTTCACTTAGACACCTCAAGTAGGCTTTGTTCATTTTAAACACCTCAAGTAGGGCCCCGCTATGTCATTTTGACCCTTTCTGACAATCAGCTAAAATTACAAAGTGTGTGTAATACACTTGTTGATGACGTGACATGATGACTAATTAGAAGTTGACATGTGTTATTGGAGTGTAAAATAATATAATTTTAAAATAAATTATTTAAAAAACAACTAATTTTCAATAAAATAAATAAAGATAATTACCTATTTTCTACCACTCCCACCCCCACCTTACATCACTCCGCCCCCATCCCATCAACCTTACTTCCGTCATTTTTGCCTCCCCAACCCTCCCACCATTTTTTTAATAAAAAAATCATTAGATTTTAATTCTTTTTTTCTTTTTTCGTTGTAAATTTGATTTTGAGAACCATTTTATCGATAGTGAGGTGAGGTTCTGACAAATATGACATTCTTCTTCTATTTTTTTTTTTTGAAAAAAAAATGTGTGTTTTGTTCTAATAAATGTTTTCAAAGTTAGTGTGATGATTTGTTAAAAATTTGTTTTTGTAAATGTTTTTAAAATTTGTGTGATAATTTTTATTTTTTATTTTTTCATATTTTGTAAGGTTTTTCATCATGATTTTTCATGGTGGAAGGTGGAATAAGTGGTAGGGATAAAAAGTGAAGAAGAAGAAGGAAAAAAATAAAATAAAAATTCAAAAAAAACACTCCTCACGCGCTCAAAATGGGTGCAGCACACCCAATGTGTCAAGTCAGTAGAAAGTGTTAAAATAACACAGTGGGACTCAACATGAGGTGTCTAAAATGAACAAAGATTAGTTAAGATGTCTAAGTGAAAATTAATGCCAACTTTAGGGGGCCACCGATGGGTTCAGCCTAAAAAAATATTGTGCTATTTGGGGTTTGAACCTGAAATCCTTCATTCAAATGGACACACATTACCACTGCACCAAAGACATAACTTTTGTCAAGGGTGTCCAGTTGGACACCTTGGGGTGGCTATAACTACACCCCTGATCCCTTCCACAGAAACCAATACATAAAGGTTGTTTTTCATTAATTTATCGATCAATTCTATCCTTTAGATCCTATGTCATTCCTAAGCGTCTCATTTAACTTAGTACTTCAAAGTTAAATTATCCAATCAGTAACACATAATAATTTCAACAAGTTATAAAATTTGGCCCAGGCTATTATTAAGGTCAATATTTAAATTTTCACTCTTGTAGGTCTAACATGATATTCCTTCCAACTCAACGATGTAAAATATATCACTAATCAAGTTTCAGAGATGAGTAAATCGTAACCTACCTCGAAGATAAGTTGTTGCCTCAATTTTCATGCAGCGCTTCGCTTTCATTTGATGGCTTGATGGTTTGGTGAATGATCCAGATGAAGACTTTGGATAGCCTTTGCAAAGAGTATTTTATCTCTCTCATCTCTCGAGTTTTTTTCCTCTCGAAATAATCCATAGGACATTCCTATAATGAGTCCCAAGAGAAAAAAAATAATCCTTGAAAGCCACTGAAGAAAATAACATAGAAATTCTACTTAGCGGGACTTTGTTATAGCGAGATATTTTCGCTATAGCAAAGATAGTTGATATATCAAATTTGATTTGACGATCGACAAAAAATATTAAAAATCAATTTTTATCGCACTTTTTAAGTAATGACATAACGGATCGTTACATTTATCTTCATCACTCTTCTCCTTTTCTTCCTCTACCACTACCCTAATTGTTTTGATTTTCTTCTTTTATTACTTGAGTTTTTGAAACACTAACTACGTCTCTAGCAAGAGCAGACTTCTTTTTTGTTGTCTTACCTTTTTTTCTACGCCTTCTTTTATAAACTGCCTGACTTTTCTTTTATTATTTTATCTTGTTTACCCATGAAATATATGCAAGTTTATAGATTTCATATAAAAATGAGTATGAATTTTCTACAAAAAAAAATTAATACAACTAATAAATATTTTGACATAATACATAAATATGCCTTTTAACTTGGATTTAGCTGACATCTATGCCCTCCAACTTTGTGTGCACAAGTAGACACTTAAACTTGTATAAAATTAATCAAAAATAGACACATTCGTTTTACGAGGCATTCTACATGACAATTTTGTGTCCTATGTGACGTCTTACATGGATTATGCCATGTAAGATGCGACCGCGAAAGTCACCGAATGGCTCAGTACAGTCTCTGGGCTCGATTGATAGATAGCCTGATGAATCTCTCAAGAATAAGGGGAAATCTGTGTATACTTTTTACATTTTATACAAGTTTGAGTGCCTTTGTGCACACCCAAAATTGAGGGGTATAGATGACAACTAAAATCAGGTTAAACGGCTTATTTATTTATTATGCCAAATATTTTTTCCTGAAGTTCAACATTTCTGTATAAACAACAACAAACTATTTAGATATGAAACTTGCACGAATTCCATTTTAAATATACACAACAACATGTTTAATAAAGATAATTATTGTTTATACATAAACTAAATTTTTTTGACCCTATAATTTGGTTTCTAATCAACTTAAACATCTTTTTATCTATTCTTTTTCCTATTCAGACTTTAATGTTATCCGATTAATCTCCTCATTTTACTTAAACGAAATTAATGGTGATTTTTTTTTGTAGGATTAGTTGTTTTTTCCCATATAAATATTTTAGTCACTATGTGTGAAGGATTCAGTTGCTAATAGTGGCGGTGCCAGGAATTTTAGGAAAGGTATTTAAGTATTACATAAGCAAAGAAAAAAATTGGTGAATGGGTGCACTGAAAATTTTAAAAATCGAACTATGTAATATTTTAATAAAAAAATTTATGAATAAATGTTTCAAAAAAATTAAAATCAAACTGCATAATATTTAGCTTAAACATTGAAGTTTTTTTAGCTGGATCAAATTCCAAAGCATTTAAATCAAGACTTGCTTTTTGAGAAGAATGTGACGACATCTCTATTTGGTCTACCATTATTTCTTTATTTGATTGACTTAGAGAAGTCAAACTTTTTTTTGGTACTCTATTAAAATTATTCCTCAAGTTCATTGAAACTTTAAACTAAAATATTGATTTTGTTATTTTTGTTATAAAATAAGAGAAAGATAAGAAAAAATTGATAGAGAATAATTGAGATCCTTATTCTCAATAATATTGTACTATAATTTGGATAAATGAGTCTCCTATTTATAGAGGAAGAAAATCTTATTCCACAAGGAAAAGGTATTAAAATTTTAGGATCGAATTCTTTTTATTTTATACAAAAAAAATTATTACTTATTAAACCTAATCATAAAAGGAATGAGTCCTGGCGCCAAGAGTTGAACCTTGGCACCATGTAGTTTTGTGATTGCTTAATCCACTGTGTTACGATTTCCTTAGTTTTTTAGGGTCTCCAAAATACTATATATACCAATATAAAGTAAGATTTTACCTATATATATACATATATATAGTGTAATTTTTTGATTAAAAAATGTCCAGTTAGACACCGTAGCTCCGCCCCTAATTGTTAAACACATGATTAAAATTTAACTATTTTATAGCAATTTGCATAAAAAAATTATCTTTATCTATTATACTTTCAAGATATATAAGCATCACAAAATTGTTTAAAATCAAAATGTATCATACTATAAAAATCTATTGGGTTCCTTCTCTACATCAACAACAATATAAAACAAGAGAAACGAAAATAAATATACTTCAAGAGAGAGAATTGAGAGCTCGAAATAAGTTGGGTGTGTTTCGAGTTTATTAGATTTAAAAGAATAATTTTAGTTTATACCTTAAAAATTAAATATTCTAATTCAATTCCCCCCTATCTATAATTAAAAGAGGAAATTACACAAATAGTCACTAAAATAAACTTAATTTGGCTCAATAGCTAAAGTTTGCTAATTATGATTCGTAGCTACGTGTTAGAGGGAGGAGAGAGGCGAGTGAGAGAGGGCAGACAGTGGAGAGAGACGAATTATATATGTATATTTGCCGAAATGAATATATATATATTTCTGTCAGATAATTGTATATATGTCACTGGTATACATATATATTTGTTATCTGGCGAGTGAGATTTGGATAGGGTAACGAGAAGCGAGCAAGATTGGAAGAGGGAGGAGAGATAAGCGAGAGCGAGTAGAGAGTAAAGAGATGTGAATTGTATTTGTATATCTGTCATATAATTGTATATATATATATATATATATATATATATATATATATATATATAT
>JAJONR010008378.1:0-24505 GCA_029582245.1 Solanum etuberosum | reverse complement strand
TACAATCATATGAACAAAATGGTCACAAAAAGAAGAAAAAAAAACAACAAAAAATGACTTTTCACTGAACAACAATAATACATATACATTTTCTCATAATCAGGATTTTTTTGGGTTTGGTGATTTTCTTTCAAAAACAAGAAATAAAAGGTACCATTATACAATTATTCAATTTTCACATCTATAGAATGATTTCTTGTTCATTAACCCAAGAAAAGAACTAAGTATCAAGAGTGTGTAGTACGAAAATTTAAAATGTTTTTTTAAAAATGACTTACCTGTTTTAAGTCGAACATGACCTTCAATTCCGTAAGAGAGTGATGGCAGAAGATGAGGAGGAAGAGAATGAGAATATTTGTTGATGGTCGAATTTTCTAAGAAAGAAGAAGAGGAGAAGAATGTTGGAGAGAAGAAGAAGAACTTGAATCCATTTTCTTTTACCTTCTTTTATAAAAAAATGATTTGGTTAGAATTAAAGTATTTGAAAATGTAATTTTTTTTTTGTATTTTATAAAAGAATAGAAAATTTTGAAAATGTTAATTTAATCCCAAATTAACTTAATTACATTTTTAAGTCTGAAAACAAAACCAAGACTTAATTGACATCTTTTATTCAATTTTCTCATCTCTCTAGGGATTTTGAATTAAGGGTGACATTAAGGTGTCAAAATCAAATGGCGGTGACATAAGTTTAAATTATTGAGTGTAGGTGACAATTATGTAATTAAGGATTAAGGATTTATGAGGCATCTGTGGGAGTTGCTCTCAAGTTTTTAAGTGGACAGTTTTGTCCATTGTATTAAATGAGGGGTAAAAGGGTAACAGACTAAAACCTAATTTAAGCAAATTTGGTGGCAACCAAAAATGGAGGGAAGCCAGCGAACCAAAAGGAGAAATAAAAGTTGCAAACCCGCCGGATTCCTCTTCTTCTTCTTATGCTTCGTTCTTACTTGCTTGCTTTCTTTTCCCGTTCTCTTCATGTTTTTCTTCTTCTTCTTGTTCGTACAATGTTGGTTTTGGTTGCTATTCCTTGTTCTTCTTCTTCATATCTTCTTCTTGAATCAGATTTAGCTAATCAGTGGGTCACATTTCGTTCTATATCAATTGGCATTACTTCATAAGTGATTGTTTTCACACACCATTATTTGGTAAGTAAGATTAATATTATTTGAATCATTCATCATTATCTGGGTATACCTGCAGTTTTTCAATAATTTACATTTGCATTTCCAACAGATGGTTATATTTGTTGCAATAGTTGACTCGTGTTGAATAAGTCAGATATTGGAACAAATAATAGTCTTATGTTGCAACAGAAAGGTTATATGTTGCAATATATGACCTACATGTTGCAACATACTAGTCATATGTTGCAACATATGACTTCCCTCTTGGAGATGTCGTAACAGAATAGCCATATGCTGCAATATATGATTTATCAGTCGCAACAGAATAGTCATATGTTGCAACATATAACTTACACATGTTGCAACATATGATTTATGTTTCGCAACAGAATAGTTATATGTAGCAACATATGAGTTAAATGTTGCAACAGAATAGTCACATGTTGCAACATATAACTTACACATGTTGCAACATGTGATTTGTGTGTGGCAACAGAATAGTTATATGTAGCAACATATGACTTACATGTCGCAACAAAATAGTCATATGTTGCAACATATAACTTACACATGTTACAACATGTGATTTATGTGTCGCAACATATGACTTTTATGTCACAATAGAATGGTCATATGTCTGAACATATCACTTACATGTTCTAACAGAATAGTCATATGTTGCAACATATAACTTACACATGTTGCAACATGTGATTTATGTGTTGCAAAAAAATAGTTATATGTAGCAACATATGACTTTTATGTCACAACAGAATAGTCACATGCTGCCATATAAGACTCATGTTGCTATAGATGATGAAGTTGTATTTTATCATTAGTACTAATTGGTTTTTGAATTAACTTCTTCAGGTACAGTAAATTGAGGGATTATTTGTAGGGATTGATTGTTGTGGTTAATGGATCGAGAAGAAAAATTGATATATTTGGCATTGGAAATATAGTAAGAAAGAGTCGGTAGGGATGACTGTCAAAATAAATATTTTGTCTGAAGATTTTGTGAATTTAATCATCCATAGTTGTGGACTCAATTGTCAATCGAAAGATCTTTTCATCAATTACATTCCCAGTTTTTTTCATAATGAGAAGATCTTAACTTTTAAAATAACTAATCAGCCTAGTTTGCTTATTTATTTGGGAGGAGCAGTGAGGCCCATGTTAAGAGTCTACCTGGTTGAAAATACTATCGAGGAGAATCATAAGCTAGAAGAAGACCAACAAGATCTGTTAAATAATGAATTTGATGTTGTGGACATGAATAATCACGATGATGAAATTGGAAGAGATGAAGTGTCGGACCTTGGGAGCAACAATCCTCCTACACCTATTATTGGCAGCAACAATCCAACTTCTTCTCAATCATCACGTGTGAGTAATGTTCAAGATGATGAAACCGGTTTTTATAAGGGAATGACATTCAAGAACAAGGAAGAACCAGCAAATTCGTTGAAAATTACTTGCTTGAAAAAAGATTTTAGACTGAAAAAGTTGATCAATTCTTGTAATGTGTATTCTTTTAAATGTTCATATCCGGAGTGCAATTGGTGGCTGAAGGTTGTGAAATTTACAAGTAGCGATAGGTTTGTCATTAGAATCTATGAAAAGTACCATGCATGTGGTGCAGAGCATCTTACGAGCCATAATCCGCATGCCACGGCAAAAGTCATAGGTAAGTACTTTGAAAATAGGTTTCCCAATGGTAAAGGCCCATCCAAAAGAGACATGTCAAATCAACTCCGCGTAGAATTGGGTTGTAAGCTAAGCTATTGGAAGATTTATAAGGGCATGGAGCATGCTAAGTCTTCGGTTAGGGGAACACATGAGCACGAGTATGCAATGCTTCATGCGTACCGTTATATGCTTGAAATTGAAAATCCAGGAAGCAAGACGGCATTGTCGCTTGATGAAAATATGAGGTTCAAGTACTTCTTTGTATCATATGCCGAACAAATTCATTGTAAGTCTTTCGGCGTCTTCCTTATGTGTGATGCATGTGCCCTGTTCAAATAGACTATTCTTGTCGTTTAGTAGCATTCGAATAGTTTATCTTGGAAATAAAATTC
The DNA here is from genome assembly GCA_029582245.1 of Solanum etuberosum. Taxonomy (NCBI): domain Eukaryota; kingdom Viridiplantae; phylum Streptophyta; class Magnoliopsida; order Solanales; family Solanaceae; genus Solanum; species Solanum etuberosum. The sequence continues at coordinate 21,297 of JAJONR010008378.1, read as the reverse complement.
CAGAGGTTTGGCCGCTTGGATGATAGGTTTCCAACAAATGAGAAAAGTAATAGCCGTTGATAGAACATTCCTGAGGAGCAAGTATGAAGGAATTTTGCTATCGGCGGTGGCACAAGATGCTGAGAATCATATATTTCCAGTGGCTTTTTGTGTTGTGGACAAGGAATGTGATGCCTCATATAAATATTTTTTTGAACAGATGAGAAGCTATGTAAATGATACTGATGAGTTGTGAATTATTTCTGATAGGCATCCAAGTATTCGAAAGATGGTTTCGACTATTTACCCTACATCTTCTTATCGTTGTTGCATGAGACACCTTGGGGAAAATATTCGAAATAAATTTCACAATTCAAAGGTAGTATCCCATTTTTATAAAGCAACAAAGGCGTATGATAGATGTGAGTTCAATGACCATTTCAATCAAATAAGATATTTGGTACCAAAGGCGGATGGAACTCTTAAACGTATTGGATTCGACACATGGAGCAGGGCAATTTGCCCGGGAAATAGGTACATTATTGTCTAAACTATATTGTTTGAGTTTATTGTAATTTTATGTTTTTTTGATTGATTTTTATTTTTTGTTGTGTAGATATAACATTATGACGTCAAACATCACGGAGTCGGTGAATACTATGTTTGATGTTGAAAGAAAATTTTCCATTGTCGCTCTATTTGATGAATTAAACAGGAGATTTGCACTTTTATTTCACCAGAGGCGTATGGAGCTAGTGAACTCTGCAAATAGATTTGTTCCTTCAATTGAAAAAGACATATCAAAATATGTCAACTTGGGCAAAAATTTGTTGGCTCATCAAATTTCTAACTACAAGTTCAGTGTCACTGGTCATGGTGATGTTGCTACGGTGGATCCACAAAGAAGAACTTGTACTTGTAGAATTTTTTACTTGAAAAAAATTCCTTGTCCATAGGTCATTGCAGAGATTCGATCCCAATATATGGTGCCGATTTTGGAAATCAGATTTATGAGTACTCATCTCCATATTATTTAGTAGAAAAATACATAATTGCATATTGTGAGGAAATTGACCCGGTGCCACCTGAAGATTCGTGGATTGTCCCTTTGGATATCATAGAGAGAAAAATACCTCCTCCATACGTTGATCCAAGTAAACCTGGAAGAAGGAGATATAAGAGACATCGTGGAGTTGGTGAATTATTTCCAACAAGAAAAAATAAGTGTTCCGTATGTAAGGACTTTTGCCACAAAAGAACTACATGCCCAAATTGAAATGCTCCATAAGTATTGTTGAATTTAATTAATGTTCTTTTTTATTTGAGGATGATGTATCTTATCTTAATTTGAATCAGCTTATGGTATTTATATTAAATGTGTGATTTATTTTGAACGGATGTATCCTTAAAACATAATTGTGCATCTGTTACAACATATGTCAATTATGTGTTACTACTTACAATAGAATATTGCATCTGTTTCAACAGAATTAGTTGTATGTTAGTTCCTACAACATAATTGTGCATTTGTTCCAACATCTGTCAATTATATGTTAGAACTTACAACATAATATTGCATATGTTCCACCATATGTCAATTATGTGTTACAAGTACAATAGAATTGTAATGACCCTCCAGGTCATTTTTGAGTTAATGCATTCATTTCGGCGTTTAGAGCGTTCCTATAGTGACCCCAAGTCATTTATGACTTGCTGGCACTGACTGTTCGGTCGCCTGGTCGTTCGTTTGGGTTTTAGGCCCGTTTTCCTATTTTGGAGCTTTTGAACCTTAAAAAGTTGACTTTAGTCAAAATATTAGGTTAATGACCTCAAGACGGAATTCTGACGGTTCCATCAGCTCTGGAATGGCCAAATTAGGCTAGAAGCATGGTCGGAACGAGTCCCGATGCCTTCGGTGCGAGTTTGGAACCATTTGGCGTTTTAGCCTTTGAAATTTGGCCTAAGGTTGACTTTGTTCAACATTCCTGGAAAACACACTTGGATGAAAATTTTGTCAGTGCGGTTAATTCCGAAATGTCGAGTTTGGTCTATAAGACCCTTCGTTCGCTTTCCGAGGCTTCCGGTCTAATTCCGAGGCCCATTGTGGAATTTGGCTAAAAATGGCATTTGGGTGTGGGACCCACTTTCAGTCACAATAACCTCGTATGGAAATTCCGACTGCACCATTGAGTCTGAAATGTCTAATTTAGTGGGGTAGCATAGTCCGTTTGCACGCACGGGATTCCGAACGAATTCCGAGTAACCCGTCGGAGACTTTAAAAAATAGGAAAAGCTGAAATCTGGTGCAGCCCTTTTAGCGACCAGATTTTGGGCTTTTAGAGATTAAATTTTGACTTTTTAGCGACCAGATTCGTCTTTTAAAAGCCTAATTTCAGCTTTTAGCCCTCATTTTCAAAATGCGATATCTAGAGCGATAGAGCTCCAAATTTTGTTATTCAAAGCTCTAAATTGTGTGGTTTTTCCGTGGGAACGCAGTGGTGTAAATATAAACTGCTGGGGAAGCTTCGTTTGAGGCGTTTTCTTGGTTTTAGCTGCTGTCCTCCTCTTGACTCTTCTCTTTAATGGAGGTTTTGATTTCTTGAGCTATAGAGCTCCGATTTAGGTGATTTAAAGTGCTGGGTGTTCGTGTGGATTGTGGGCTCGCTTTGGAGTGCTCGGAGAAGTGTGAAGATCGACGTTTTGAGATAATTTCTGCCCCAAAGGAGCTGCCCTCTTTTTTATTTTCCCCATAAATCAATTTTTTGTTGCATGATCAAATTTTCTTCGTTCTGATCCTCGAATTGTGCCCCATTTTGGGGTACAAGTTCCATATTGCGTTTATACCCTTTTTGCGGTGTCAAATTCAGGATTCCCATCGCAGGTCCCATAATCCCATTTTAGGCCAGATTTTAGTTCCAACTCCAAAAATTATGATTTGGTGTCAAAACGTTCGTATTAACGTTGTGATTCTATTTTTTATAGCGTGGCAGCGTTTTGAGGTCGTACGGAAGGGAAAGCCTCCGGCTACGTGATTTGGAGCGTGCGCGGTCGGCCTACATGTAGGCTACGGCTTCCCTCTCCTTAGATTGAGCATGATTTAGCATTTGTATGTTGATTTGTGTGATTTTGGGGGTAATTGGTGGTTAAGCATGCTAAATTCCTAGAAACCATGACTTAGGCTCTAATTTCAGGTTCTCTGGGTTACTGAAGCATGTCTAATGTAATTATTGATCATTCGTACCTTGTGGTGCACCCTTCTTATGGCTTGTGTGTATATTTAAAAGAATGTTTGGCTTTAGTCTAGGCTTAGACTAGTGATTGCCATAGACTTGCGTATTTTAGAGCCGTTAGGCCTTGAAACCTCTCCAACGTCGCTTCGGACGGCTTAGCTCCCTGTAGACTGATATAGCAGACTTGAGTCTGATAGTCTGGGCCTTAGCCAGGAAGTAACACCGCTCTTGGAACCTTATATCCATAATTCCTTGTCCTGTCGGTTCCGATGTATTCAAATTCTTTGTTTGGAAGCTACTCGACGATTTTGGTTGGATACAATTCGGGCTGGAGTGATTTATTGATGGCACTCGGTTTGGGGTTACTCCCTGTGATGCTCGGTTGACAGTTGATCCTATTTCTAACCGACTCACCTCTACTCATGGGTCAAGTCCCCAATTCACTCCACCGGGTGGGGTTCAAGTCCTTGCCTTGGTATATATCATCGTGGTTCAAGCCCACCGCCACTTTTAGCCTTAGTTCAAGTCCATAGCTACCTTAACCTCGGTTCAAGTTCTTGGTCATTTTTTTGTGGTTTAAGTCCACGATTATCCTTAGCCTTGGTTCAAGTCCTCAGTTACTCCAAGTCTCAGTTCAAGTCCTTGATCCTTCATCTTCATTCGGTTCAAGTCCTTATTTCCCTATTAGCTCTGGGTAAGCTTCGGGCACATGGATTAGTTCAGTTCATGTCCAGAAAGTTGTGGTAATTTTGGAAACTTCATCGGATCCTCTTACTTCATTTCAACTCTCCCTTCTTTGCACCTGTCAGGCTTATGGCAGTCCGTTCGGGTTTTACTTTCATATTGTGCACGAGCGTACCCGCCGGGTTTATGGGAGCCCGATCTGATTTAGTTAGCTCCTTTCCTTCTCTTTGTGTGTGAGTACGCTCGTGTACATACCTATTAGATGTTCCCTCATTATTTCTGTTAGTATGCTAGATTCTCGCTTTTCATATTAATTTTGCTTTTCTTGCTCAGTCGGCCTATGATGCCTACTGGGTAATGTTGTTTTGGTACTCATACTACACTCTGCATCTGTTTTCGTGATGCAGGTCCGAGCACCAGCTATCAGCGTTGATTTCGAGCTAGCTGCATTCATATTAGGAGGCGAGGGTGAGCACATAGCGTACTGGATTTGCCCGTCTCCTTCTGTATTTATATATTGACTTGTCTTTTGCTTTTGAGACAGTCTTGTTTCTGTGGTCCACTTTTAGGACTTGTACTCATTTTGTTAGTAGCTCTTTACTTGTGACTTCCAAGTTCTGGGAGGGATCTTTTATTTGTATATAGTTTTGGCCTGCTTCCGCCCTTCCATTTGTTATTCATGTTGTTATTATTATTGTGTTGTTGGGTTTAGTTTTCTACCCTCAATCCCATTACTAGCTGTTCCGGGATACGGGTTGGCTTGCCTACTGGTGGGTTACAGTAGGCGTCATCATGACTCGAGGAATCGGGTCGTGACAAGTTGGTATCAGAGCCCCAGGTTTACCGGTCTCACTTGTACAGAGCTAACGTCTAGTAGAGTCCTACGGATCGGTGTGGAAACGTCCGTGACTTATCTTCGGGAGGCTACATGATGTCGTTAGGAAGATTCCCTGTTTTGTATCATTTTCGTGCATCGTATGACTAAATTGGTTTCATGGAATCTCATTTGTTTCACTCTTTTACAGGATGGTTCGCACGCACGCAGGAGCAGCCGGGGGTGGTGCACCCGCACCCACGGATATAGCCCCAGCTAGGGGTAGAGGCCGATCTAGAGGTCGAGGCAGGGCTACAGCATTAGCCTGAGATAGAGATAGGACTCCGGAGCCGGAGCCTCAGATAGATCATGTTCCTCCTCAGCTGGTGGGCCCGGGACCAGCCCAGTCACCACCCGCACCAGCCGCCGTTCCTGACCTACAGGCGATGCTCTCCAAGATTTTAGCGGCCATAGGAGGTATACAGCATCAGGCTCCAGCCCCAACTCCAGCACCAGCTCCAGTTCCGGCACCGCAGGTTCAGCCTGCCCCAGCAGCTCCGGAGGTTCAGCAGCCACTGGCACTTGCCGCCGCCCAGCCGGATGTTTTAGATGGGGTCATGCCACTACGAGAGCAGAAGATACTCAGGGTGTTTTATGAGATTGTCACCACCGAGGTTTTCTGGGGTTGTTGCAGAGGATACCTGTAACACCCAGTATCCTAGACAGACCAGATTGCAGATTTGAGAAGCTACAGGTTCCACCGACGGGCACCACCTACGGACCGTAGGGTGACCCACGGTCCGTCCTGGTGGTCCGGGGTTCACCACCTGGAGCCCCTCCCAGAAAAGACCAGAAAAATTATTCTAAGTCCAGACCTACGCCAGGACCGTAGGTCAGACCACGGTCTGTGGTCCAGGGCCGTAGGTCAGGGCCTAGATTTCAGTCCCTGAAACCCCCCAGAAAATCAGCTAAGGGTCAGCCTACGCCAAGACCTACGGACCGAAGGTCAGACCACGGTCTGTGGTCCAGTGCCGTAGGACAGACCCTCATTATTCAACTCCCAGTAACGAACGAAGGTTGACCAGCACGGACTGTTGGTCCATCCACGGTCTGTCGGTCAGTCCGTCGGCTGACCCAGACCGCAGTTAAGTCAGGGTTCTTTTGGTCTTTTCCCTATGCGTTGGACCCCTAAACTACGTCGTTTAACCCCTTAAACTACGTAGTTTTGGTCATTTTAAGCCTAGTAACTTAATTAGAACTTACCCTAGTCAATTCATTCTCCAAAATTTAGCAAACTCAGATAAAAAGGGGAGAAAGAGTCGACCAAACCCTTTTTCCAAGAACACAGTGAGTTTTCTTCTGTTCCAGCTATGAAATCGAAGGATTTCTCCGTGGAATTCATCACCAGGTATGTGGGATTTCACTAGTGGGTTTCTTTCACCCATTAGGTCCCTAGAATTCAGTCAGAATCTTGATTCCCTTGATATTATCTAGACCTAGGGTTTCTTGAATGTTAGAAATTGTTGGGTTTTAGCTGTTAGAATGATCCAAATCAGATGATCATGTTGTTGCTCAGTTTCTTGCATGAAATTCAAAACCCTAGCTATGTAGTTCCTTTAGTTCATGAATTACACATGCTAGGCCAGCTAATTCACTTATGTACATGCTTCAATTATATACATGCTTCAGTTTACGAATGTCATATTATCAGATATAATTGTTGCATTCTCAGAGTTTTCATGTCAGAACATCGAGCTATCCATGATTTACAAAATTCAGTCATAATGTATTAATTTCATAATCAATTGGGAGTAGCTTAATATCAAGTGGAATAGGGTTCCAGCGTACCCTCATAGTCCCAAAACTACGTGCCCCGTAGGTTGTAAGTCCCCTCTGTGGGCATCATTTTGGTGATCACGTTAGTCATGCCTTTATACCTCTGGCAGGGTATATTGGGTCCTCTCGATGGGGCGTAAACATCAGACTCCACATTTAGCTCATGTTGTTTTATGTCGATTATTAGTAGCCCCCACAGTATAGTTAGATTCTAGTGCATTAACCAGGTTATCAGTTACAGTTCAATATTTAGACTTAGCATATCATGTACTTGGTCATTGCATTCAGTTAGCTCAGTATTCAGCATATCTCAGTATTTACATTCAGTTCAGATTATGTCATTGCTCTTTTTGCTTTGTTCAGTTATGATTATTGTTCAGCTTTACTCTATCCTACATGCTCAGTACCTTTCAAGTACTGACGCATACTCTGCGCTACATCTTCTCGTGATGTAGGTTCAGGTTCTCAGCTTCCAGATCACGCATATATCATTCCTGATCTTCAGCTTAGCAGTATCAGTGGTGAGTCCTCATTCTCCGAGGATGACAGACATGTTTCCATTGCTTTTAGTCTTAGTTTCAGTTTTTGCTAGATTTAGTTGGGGCATGTCCCAGTATTTCTAGTCATTTAGAGGCTTTATTTCAGACATATTTGGAATCAGCTAAGTATTTGAGTTTGACTTTTCAGTTGTTGTTAAACTCTCTGCATTTATATATTCAGATGCAGTATGGGTATTCCCCAATCATTTCAGATTTATCTTATGATTAGCTTCCGCACAGTGTTTATTGATTCAGTTCTCTTTAAGTATGCTTATGATATGCCAGCAGGGTTAGCTTGGGGTCACTCGTGATCCTAGGTCCAGTGTCCGCGTCCTGGGGGTAGCTCGAGGCGTGACAAACTTGGTATTAGAGCATTAGGTTTAAGTGTCCTAGGATGTCTGAAAAGCCGCACTAAGTAGAGTCCTTTTCATGGGTGTGAAGTGCACCACATCTAATGAGGGGGAAGCTACGAAGTGTTTTAGGAAAGCCTCACTTTCTTGATATTCTTATCGTGCGTTGGTATGATCTCTCTCTAACTCATCGTTAAGCATTTCAGATCATGCCTCCTCATAGAGCTAACGCAAGGAATGCTAACGCAGCTCCTCCAGTCCCAGATCAGGAAGTTTCGAATGCAGAGTTTCAGAACGCTATCCAACTTTTGGCTCTGAGTGTGACTAACCAGAATAATCAGTAGGTTCCAGCTCCTGCAAATGCTAATGTTGGGTCAGCTGCAGCTAGAGTTCGTGATTTTGTTAGGATTAATACACCTGAGTTCTTAGGATCACAATTGGTGAAGATCCCCAAAACTTCATAGATGAGGTCAAGAAGATCTTTGGAGTGATGCAAGTGACAGGTAATGATAGGGTAGAGTTGGCATCCTACCAGCTTAAGGATGTAGCTCATATCTGGTATACTCAATGGAAAGAGAACAGGGGTACAGATGCAGCTCCTATCACTTGGGAATGCTTTAGTGAGATTTTTCTAGACAGGTTCTTCCCAAGAGAGTTGGGGGAGGCAAGAGCTCAGGAGTTCATGAATTTGAGACAAGGTAACATGACAGTCCAAAAGTATGGACTCAAGTTCACCCAACTCTCTAGGTATGCTCCTCACATGGTTGCCGATTTCAGGGGTCAAATGAACAAGTTTTTGTATGGAGTGTCAGACTTAGTGAAAACAGAGTGCAGAAATGCTATGTTGCTGGAAACTATGAACATCTCTAGGCTTATGACTCATGCTCAGCAAGTTGAGGGAGATAAGCTTAAGTAAATAGCTAAGGACAACAAGAAAGCTAGAACATGTAACTATGAGTACTCTCAACAGAAATTGGGTGGTGGAAATCGCTCTCATTTTCAGCAGAAATCTTCAGCTCCGGCAGCTTCATCAGCTAGTGTTCCGTCCTCCAGATTCCGACAGGATCAGAAAGGTAGGGCATCAGGCTCTAAGTCTCAAGGGAGTGTTTCAGGTTCCAGAACCTACCCAACTTGTCCAAAGTGTGGTAAGAACCATCCGGGCTAGTGTCTTGCAGGAAAGGAAGGATGCTTTGGATGTGGTAAGTCTGGTCACAGGTTGAGAGATTGTCCTTCTTCTAAGCAAGGTCAAGGAGGTAATAATGGTAGAGTTCAGCCCACAACTTCAGCAGCACCAGTAGGTCACCCGACTCAGCAGGGTAACTCATTTGGTACAGGTGGCGGTCAGCGCCAAAACAGGTTGTATGCTCTTCAGGCTCGCCAGGATCAGGAAGATTCTCTTGATGTGGTCACTGGTACGTTACGAGTTTTTAACTTAGGTGTTTATGCTTTGTTAGATCCAGGGGCTACTCTTTCTTTTGTAACTCTTTTTATGGCAGTCAAATTTGATGTTAGTCCAGAAACTCTCTCAGAACCCTTCTTAGTCTCTACTCCAGTTGGTGATCTAGTTATATCTAGATGGGTATACAGAAATTGCCCTGTCACAGTCTCTCAGAAAGTCACCTCAGCAGATCTTTTAGAGTTAAAATGGTAGACTTCGATATCATTCTAGGCATGGATTGGTTACATTCCTGTTATGCCTCAGTCGATTGCAGAACTAGGATTGTTCATTTTCAGTTTCCAGACGAACCAATCTTAGAATGGAAGGGCAGTAGCATAGCACCTATGGGTCGATTCATTTCTTACCTTAAGGCTAGAAAGATGATATCTAAGGGTTATCTCTATCATCTAGTTCGGGTTAAGGATTCAAGCTCTGAAACCCCAACTCTTGAGTCAGTTCCAGTAATTAATGAGTTCCCAGAAGTGTTTCCAGAAGATCTTCTCAGAGTTCCTCCCGAAAGGGAAATCGACTTCGGAATTGATCTCCTTCCAGATACCCAGCCTATTTCTATTCCTCCTTAGAATGGCTCCATCTGAGCTTAAGGAATTGAAAGAGTAGTTGAAAGACCTTCTAGATAAGGGCTTCATCAGACCTAATATTTCTCCATGGGGTGCCCCAGTGTTATTTGTGAAAAAGAAAGATGGTTTTCTCAGGATGTGCATTGACTATCGGTAGTTGAACAAAGTCACAATCAAGAATAAGTATCCCATCCCCAGGATTGATGACTTGTTTGACCAACTTCAGGGTGCTAGTCATTTTTCGAAGATAGACCTCAGATCCGGTTATCATCAGCTCAGAGTCAGAGATAGTGACATTCCAAAAACAGCCTTCAGAACTTGGTATGGTCATTATAAATTTATAGTTATGTCATTTGGACTAACCAATTCTCCTGCAGCTTTCATTGGATTTGATGAACAGAGTGTTCAAGCAGTATTTGGACTTGTTCGTTATCGTCTTTATTGATGATATCCTCATTTACTCTATGAATGAGGAAGAACATGTTACTCATTTGACTCATAGTCCCAAAACTACGTGCCTGTAGGTTGTAAGTCCCCTCTATGGGCATCATTTTAGTGATCACGCCAGTCATGCCTTTATACCTCTGGCAGGGTATATTGGGTCCTCTCGATGGGGCGTATACATCAGAATCCACATTTAGCTTATGTTGTTTTATGTCGGTTATTAGTAGATCCCACAGTACAGTCAGATTCTAGTGCATTGACCAGGTTATCAGTTACAGTTCAGTATTCAGACTCAGCATATCATGTACTTGGTCATTGCATTCAGTTAGATCAGTATTAAGTATTTACATTCAGTTCAGATTATATCATTGCTCTTATTGCTTTGTTCAGTTATGATTATTGTTCAGTTTTACTCTATCCTGCATGCTCAGTACCTTTCAAGTACTGACGCATACTCTGCGCTACATCTTCTCGTGATGTAGGTTCAATTTCTCAGCTTCCAGATCACGCATAGATTGGTTCCTGATCTTCAGCTCAGCAGTATCAGTGGTGAGTCCTCATTCTCCGAGGATGACAAACATGCTTCTTTTGCTTTTAGTCTTAGTTTCAGTTTTTGCTAGATTTAGCTGGGGGCATGTCCCAGTATTTCTAGTCAGTTAGAGGATTTATTTCAGACATAGTTAGAATCATCTTTAGTATTTGAATTTGACTTTTCAGTTGTTGTTAAACTCTCCGCATTTATATTCAGATGTAGTATGGGTATTCCCCAATTATTTCAGATTTATCTTATGATTAGCTTCCGTACAGTGTTTATTGATTCAGTTCTCTTTAAGTATTCTTATGATATGCTAGCAGATTAGCTTGGGGTCACTCGTGATCCTAGGTCCCGTGTCCGCGTCCTGAGGGTTGCTCGGGGAGTGGCAATTCCCATGAGTTCCATACTACTTTCCGGGGGTGGATATATACTTTTGGTATGGTAGAGGTGAGAGGGGCCGACTTCACCACTTATGAGCTAGATGGGCCTGCCAGACAACGGTGGCGTTCTTACTTGGAGACCAGGCAAGCTGGGTCCCCACCGGTATCTTAGGCAGAGTTCTCTGAGGCATTCTTGGCTCGGTTTATCCCGCAAAGCGTCAGAGATCGGCTTCGTGATGAGTTTTTGAGGTTGGAGCAGGGCTCCATGACTGTGTCTGAGTATGAGGACATATTCCACGAGTTCTCCCGTCATGCTACTATGATTTTACCGATGGAGGAGGAGAGGGTTCGGTGTTTTGTTAGATAATTGAGGTTGCTGCTGCGCATAGAGACTCAGTCCATGGTTTCAGCGGGTTGTTCCTTTCTTGATGTTGTGGACCACACTCGCACACTTGAGCAACTCCATCGCGAGGCCCAAGGGGGCAGCGGCAAGAGGGGCAGACAGGATGATAGTCACAATGGGCCCCGTTACAGGCCTAAAGACCCACATGACAGGCCCCACCAGAGGTTCCAGCAGGGTCAGTCCAGTCGCCCGTTCCAGGCATCGCTTCATGCTACAGAGGGTGACCAGCACCTTCAGGGTGGCTCTAGTGCCGATCCGAGTCAGGGCCGAGGTCGTACTCAGTCAGGTTCTTCAGGCCGGGGTGGACGGCCTCCAGTTGCGATCTGACCACCATAGGGTTGTTATGACTGCGGGGAGCTCAATCATTAGTCCAGAGAGTGTCCTCTTCGTAGGTCAGCCATACCAGCTCCATAGCCAGCTAGACCCGCACCAGCAGCAGCACCTTCAGCTAGAGCACGTCAGGATCAGGATTACCGGGCTGGTCATCAAGGTGTACGGGGAGGTCCTCGGAGAGGTAGGACAGGTGGTAGAGTTGATGCACGGGATAGACGCGCCCAAGGTCACTTTTATGCAGCTCGAGCTAGAGTAGAGGCCGAGGCTTCGGACGATGTAATTACAGGTACGATACTTTTATATCATCAGCCCGCCTCAACTTTATTTGATCCAAGCTCCACTTATTCTTATGTGTCTGTTTATTGCGCTCATCAATTGAGTTTGAGCCCTGATCCCTTAGAAGTTTTGTTACGAGTTTCGACCCTGGTAGGTGATTCTTTAGTAGTGGATCACATCTTTAGATCTTGTTTGGTAACTATTCAGGGGCGAGACACTCGGGCTGATCTTACTTTGCTTGATATGTTAGATTTTGACATGATTCTGGGCATGGACTGGTTATCCCCTCACCGAGCGGTTTTGGATTGCGATGCCAAGACTGTTACCTTAGCCATGCCTGGTATTCAGCCGGTGGTGTGGCAGGGCTCTTGTAGTCACAAGCTGGTTGGGGTGATTTCTTGCATTCAGGCTTGGAGGTTAGTGGCTAGCGGATGTTTGGCTTACTTGGATTATGTTACAGATCTTAGTAGGGAGGGCCCTACGGTTGATTTTGTGCCTGTAGTCTGAGAGTTTGCTAATGTGTTTCCTGGTGACCTGCCTGGCCTACCCCCAGATCGTGATATTGATTTCGCCATTAACTTGGAGCCGGGTACTCATCATATTTCTATCTCACCGTACTATATGGCCCTCGCAGAGCTCAAGGAGCTCAGTGTTCAGCTTCAGGATCTCTTGGGTAAGGGATTCATTCGGCCTGGTGTATCGCCTTGGGGTGCCCCAGTCCTGTTTGTGAAGAAGAAGGACGGTACTATGGGATCTGTATTGATTACAGGCAGTTGAACAAGGTGACGGTGAAGAACCGTTATCCCATGCCTCGCATTGATGACCTATTTTATCAGTTTCAGGGTGCCGAGGTGTTTTCTAAGATCGATCTGAGATCTGGTTACCACCAGTTAAGGATTGGGGTAGCGGACATCCCTAAGACCGTATTTAGGACTCATTACGGCCATTATGAGTTCCTAGTGATGAATTTTGGGTTGACTAAGGCCCCTACTGCCTTCATGGACTTGATGACTCGTGTTTTCAGGCCGTACCTTGACTCCTTTGTTATAGTCTTCACCAAATATATATTGGTATACTTGCGGAGCCAGAGTGAGCATGATCAGCATTTGAGTATAGTGCTCCAGACTTTAAGAGATCATCGGCTTTATGCCAAGTTCTCAAAGTGCTAGTTTTGGCTTGAGTCTGTAGCATTCTTAGGGCACGTGGTTTCCAAGGATGGCATTATGGTGGATCCGGCAAATATTGAGGCTATCCATGACTGGGCCAGGCCTACCTCTGTGACTGAGATTCATAGCTTCGTCGGATTGGTAGGGTACTACAGGTGTTTTGTTGAGAGTTTTCTACTATAGCGGCACCTTTTACTCAGTTGACTCGCCAGGATGTTCCCTTTGAGTGGTCGGAGGAGTGTGAGAGGAAATTTCTAAGGCTCAAGGAGTTGCTTACCACCGCTCCTATATTGACTCTTCCAGTTGAGGGTGAGGCATTCACGGTTTATTATGATGCATCCGGCATTGGTTTGGGCTGTGTTTTGATGCAGCAGGGCCGGGTTATTGCTTATGCGTTGAGGCAGCTTAAGCTGCATGAGCGCAACAACCCCACTAATGACTTAGAGTTGGTGGCGATAGTTTTCGCGCTTAAGATTTGGAGGCACTACCTATATGGAGTGTGTTGTGAGATCTACACTGACCATCGGAGCCTTCAGTACATTATGAGCCAGAGGGATCTTAATTCAAGGCAGCGTCATTGGATTGAGCTCCTGAAGGACTATGACCTCTTTATTCTCTACCATCTGGGCAAGGCGAATGTAGTAGCGGATACCTTGAGCCGGAAGGCAGTGAGTACGGGTAGTCTAGCCTTCATTTCTATTTCGTAGTGGCCTTTGGCTTTGGATATCCAGTCCTTAGCCAACCATAAGATCCGACTTGATCTTTCAGATTCCAGACGGGTGTTAGCACATGTGGGGGTTCAGTCATCTTTGTTCGATCGGATCCATGGGCGACAGTTTGAGGATGAGTCTTTGGTGGCACTCAGAGATAGAGTATTGGCAGGTAATACTGGGCCGGCTACTTTAGATTCAGATGGGGTGTTGAGGTTTGCCGGCCGATTGTGTGTTCCGAGAGTTGGGGGTTTATTCAGTTGATCCTTAGTGAGGCCCATAATTCCAAATATTTCATCCATCCGGGCACCGCTAAGATGTATCGTGACTTGAGGCAGCATTACTTATGGAGCGGTATGAGGAAAGATATCTCAGACTATGTGTCTCGTTGCCTGTGTTGCCAGCAGGTGAAGGCCGGGCATTTGAGGCCTGGTGGTGAGTTTCAGAGATTACCCATTTCGGAGTGGAAATGGGAGTGTATCACTATGGACTTCGTTGTGGGTTTGCCTAGGACTCCAGGTGTGTTGACAGCATTTGGGTCATCATGGATCGATTGACCAAGTCACCATTCATACTTTCTTCAGTTCCGAGAGATTGGCTCGTATCTACATTCAGGAGGTGGTTCGTCTTCATGGAGTGCCTGTTTCTATCATTTCAGACCGGGGTTCATAGTTTACTTCCAGCTTTTTGAGGGTCTTTCTAGAGGAGTTGGGCACCCGTGTCCACCTTAGTACAGCATTTCATCCGTAGACTAATGGCCAGTCGGAGTGCACTATTCAGGTCCGTGAGGATATGTTGCGGGCCTATGTCATGGACTTTGGAGGTCAATGAAACCAGTTTTTGCCCTTGGCGGAGTTTGCGTACAACAACAACAACCACTCTAGTATTCAGATGGCCCCGTTCGTGGCCTTAAATGGTAGGCATTATCGCTCTCCGGTTGGTTGGTTTGAGTCTATAGAGCCTAGTCCACGCGGCACAGACTTACTTCAGGAGGCCTTAGATCATGTGAGGGTGATTCAGGATAGGTTCAGGACAGCTCAGAGTAGACACCATAGTTACGTGGATCGTAGGCGCCGGCCGTTCAGATTTGCCGTTGGTGATAGAGTATTCCTTCGAGTATCGCCCATGAAGGGCGTGATGAGATTTGGGAGGCGGGGCAAGCTTAGCCCCAGATATATCGGGCCTTTTAAGATTTTGAGGACAGTTGGTAAGGTTGCCTATGAGTTAGCTTTGCCTCCAGCATTCTCAACTATCCATTCGGTATTCCATTTTTCGATGCTGCACCGGTATGTTCCATACGAGTCCCATGTACTCTAGTATGATGTGGTTGAGTTAGATGATCGTCTAACCTATATTGAGGAGCCAGTTGCCATCTTAGATAGAGTTGTGAGGCAGTTGCGATCCAAAGCCATTCCTGTGGTTAAAGTCCGTTGGAGATACCGTCCAGTCGAGGAGGCCACTTGGGAGACCTAGCGGGAGGTGCGGGAGTAATTCCCCGGCTTATTTGAGCCTTCAAGTACTTCTTGACTTTTACTTTCGCGGATAAAAGTTCTTTTAGTAGTGGATGTTTTAATGAACCTCCAGGTCATTTATGAGTTAATGCATTAATTTTGGCGTTTAGAGCGTTCCTATAGCGACCCAAGTCATTTATGACTTGCTTGCACTGACTGTTCGGTCGCCTGGTCGTTCGTTTGGGTTTTAGGCCCATTTCCCTATTTTGGAGCTTTTGAACCTTGAAAAGTTGACTTTAGTCAAAATATCAAGTTAACGACCTCAGGACGGAATTATGACGGTTCCATAAGCTCCGGAATGGCAAAATTAGGCTAGAAGCATGGTCGGAACAAGTCCCGAGGCCTTCGGTGTGAGTTTGGGACATTTGGTGTTTTAGCCTTTGAAATTTGGCCTAAGGTTGACTTTGGTCAACATTCTTGGAAAATGCGCTTGGATGAAAATTCCATCAGCGCGGTTAGTTCTGAAATATCGAGTTTGGTCTAGAACGAACCTTCGTTCGCTTCCCGAGGCTTCCGGTCTAATCTCGGGCCCGTTGTGGAATTTAGCTAAAAATGACATTTGGGTGTGGGACCCAATTTCAGTCACAATGACCTCGAAAGGGAATTCTGATGGTGTCATTGAGTCCGGAATGTCTAATTTAGTGGGATAGCATAGTCCCTTTGTGCGCACGGGATTCCGAATGAATTCCGAGCACCCCGTCGGAGACTTTAAAAAATAGGAAAACCTGAAATCTGGTGCAGCCCTTCTAGCGAACAGATTTTGACTTTTTAGCGACCAGATTCGTCTTTTAAAAGCCCCATTTCAGCTTTCAGCCCTCATTTTAAATTGTGATATCTTGAGCGATAAAGCTCTAAATTGTGTGGTTTTTCTGTGGGAACGCAGTGGTGTAATCGGAAAGTGCTGGGGAAGCTTCGTTTGAGGCGTTTTCTTGGTTTTATCTGCTGCCCTCCTCTTGACTCTTCTCTTCAATAGAGGTTTCGATTTCTTGAGCTATAGAGCTCCGATTTAGGTGATTCAAAGTGATGGCTGTTCGTGTGGATTGTGGGTTCGCTGTGGAGTGCTCGGAGAAGTGTGAAGATCAACGTTTTGAGGTAATTTCTGCCCCAAAGGGGCTGCCCTCTTCTTGATTTTCCCCATAAATCAAATTTTCATTGCATGGTCAAATTTCTTTCGTTTCGATCCTCGAATTGTGCCCCATTTTGGGGTACAAGTTCCATAATGTGTTTATACCCTCTTTGCTGTTTCAAATTTGGGATTCCCATTGCGGGTCCCACAATCCCATTTTAGGCCTGATTTTGGGTCCAACTCTGAAAATTATGATTTTGGTGTCAAAACGCTCGTATTAACGTTGTGATTCTATTTTTGATAGCGTGGCAGCGTTCTGAGGTCGTACGGAAGGGAAAGGCTCCGACTACGTGATTTGGAGCGCGCGCGGTCGGCCTATAGGTAGGCTACGGCTTCCCTCTCCTTAGATTGGGCATGATTTAGCATTCGTATGTTGATTTTGTGATTTTGGGGGTAATTGGTGGTTGAGCATGATAAATTCCTAGAAACCATGACTTAGGCTCTAATATCGGGTACTCTGGGTTACTGAAGCATGTCTAATGTAATTATTGGTCATTTGTACCTTGTGGTGTGCCCTTTTTATGGCTTGTGTGTATTTTGAAAGCATGTTTGGCCTTAGTCTAGGATTAGACTAGTGATTGCCATAGACTTGCGTATTTTAGAGCCGTTAGGCCTTGAAACCTCTCTGACGTCGCTTCGGACGGCTTAGCTCCTTAGACTGATATAGCTGACTTGAGTTTGATAGTCTGGGCCTTAGCCAGGCAGTAACACCGCTCTTAGAACCTTATATCCATAATTCCTTGTCCCGTCGGTTCTGATGTATTTGAATTCTTGGTTTGGAAGCTACTCAACGATTCTGGTTATATACGGTTCGGGCTGGAGTGATTTATTGATGGCACTCGGTTTGGGGGTACGCCCCGTGATGCTCGGTTGACAACTGATCTTATTTATAACCGGCTCACCTCTACTCGTGGTTCAACTCCCCAATTCACTCCACCGAGCGGGCTTCAAGTCCTTTCCTTGGTATATATCGTCGTGGTTCAAGTCCACCGCCATTTTTAGCCTTCGTTCAAGTCCATAGCTCCCTTAACCTCGGTTCAAGTCCTTGGTCATATTTTTTGTGGTTCAAGCCCACGATTATCCTTAGCCTTGGTTCAAGTCCTCGGTTACTCCAAATTTCGGTTCAAGTCCTTGATCCTTCATCTTCATTCGGTTCAAGTCCTTATTTCCCTATTAGCTCTGGGTAAGATTCGGGCACATGAATTAGTTCAGTTCAAGTCCGGAAAGTTTTGGTAATCTTGGAAACTTCATCGGATCTTCTTACTTCATTTCAACTCTCCCTTCTTTGCACCTGTCGGGCTTATGGGAGTCCGTTCGGGTTTTACTTTCATATTGTGCACGAGCGTAACCTCCGGGTTTATGGGAGCCCGGTCAGATTTAGTTAGCTACTTTTCTTCTCTTTTTGTGTGAGTACGCTCGTGTACATACCTATTAGATGTTGCCTCCTTATTTCTGTTAGTATGTTAGATTCTTGCTTTTCATATTACTTTTTCTTTTCTTGCTCAGTCGGCCTATGATGCCTACTGGGTACCTGTTGTTTTGGTACTCATACTACACTCTGCATCTATTTTCGTGATGCAGGTCCGAGAACCAGCTATCAGCGTTGATTTCGAGCCAGCTGCAGTCATATTAGGAGGCGAGGGTGAGCACATAGTGTCCTGGATTTGCCCATCTCGTTCTGCATTTATATATTGACTTGTCTTTTGTTTTTTGAGACAGTCTTGTTTCTATGGTCCACTTTTGGGACTTGTACTCATTTTGTTAGTATTTCTGTACTTGTGACTTCCAGGTTATGGGAGGGATCTTTTATTTGTATATAGTTTTGGCTTACTTCCGCCCTTCCATTTGTGATTCCTGTTGTTATTATTATTGTGTTGTTGGGTTTGGTTTCTACCCTCAATCCCATTACTAGTTGTTCTGGGATACGGGTTGGCTTGCCTACTGGTGGGTTATAGTAGGCGCTATCATGACTCGAGGAATCGGGTTGTGACAAGAATAACGCATATGTTCCAACAGAGTAGGCACATGTTGCAACATATTTCTAATTAATAATTACGCGTTAAGTGTGAACAATCAATAATTACTGTCATTGGAACAACTTTCAAGAAAAAGGCTATCATTAATTACAACTCTTCATATTTTACCCTTTTTCAAAAAGAAAGTTTGTTGCATTTGAAAAGTCAAAAGTTGCAACCTCTTCTTTAGAAGTTGCAACTCTTCTTCAGAAGTTGCAACTTTTCACATACATTCCTTATAAGAGAAAAGACAAGACTTTTGCTGAGAATGAAGAGGAAATTTTCAAAAATGACTAGGAGTAAAAAATAAAAATTTTAAAACTACAGTGAATCCCTTCTGAGGTGTCTACTTATTGATATCATTGAAAGGATTGCTTCCAACTCCTTCAAAGATTTAATGAATGTTAAATTAAGGTATGCATGTATATAAATCAATTTTTGCCTCTCTTTAATTTTATTTCCTAACCATTTGATTTGATTTCTCAGTTCCAGGGTCCTTAATCAAGTCGGTAATAAACCTTTTGTATATCAAAAGGTAACATTGGTCGACTCTCCAAATTTTAGATTGCCGGTGAACGTTGGTTAGTAGTTCAAAAATCCATTTATTTTCTTGATATTTGCAGAGCATCGAGGAATTTAGAAGCCTTATACAGAAAAAGCGTGGTAAATTTTAATGTTTTTCCTATGTATTCACGTTTTTATCAATGTATTCTGCCTTTTAAATGTGTTATTTCTTCTGTAGTGTGAGTTTTTCAACAATAACGATTCAAATGCATTGGGAATGATTAATCAAGCAGCAGACGGAGGCCACATTGGTGCATCCTATGCGTTTGCCATAATTTCAATCGTCAAGGGCGGTGAATCCATGAGAGAAAGCTGAATGTTCATTGCCAACATGAAACAAACGGAGCCACAAAAAATAAGGACATGTCGACATAAGTTACGACAAATTTTTTGTAGAATGTGGGTGCCAGAACCTCATGTGTTGGGAGAAAGACTCATTTGTTGCACTGTTCATCAACATGAGCAAAGCCTTCGCAAGAATGGCTGGCCAAGGAAAGTGACAATGAAGATGATATTCGTTGTGAATTAATTCAACTAAATTGTGACCTAATACAACATGTGGTACTAATATATAGTCCTATAACATTTCTAATCACAAAATTATGGTCTAATACAACAGCCTTCATCAAATTTATCAATTACTTTTACAAATACTATTATACCACTAGTTCATCATACAATGACTAAGTAATTCCGTATGATAGTTATATAACACCATAGGAAATCATTGTTCAAAGTGTTATATCATTTTTTTATTGCTAAGTTATGGTCCAAAGTACTAAAATATGGTTCAATTTAACATTTTTAATTGATAAATTGCTTAATTTATCGATTAACACATCCATCAATTTGACGTCTGTTGCAACATATGTACATCCTGTTGGATAATCGGTTGAATTTTGTGTTGAAATTGCAACAGATCTGTCATATATTACAACATATGGATAACCTAACATGTGGTTTTTGGTATTAATTCAATTAAATTGTGACCTAATACAACATGTGGCACTAATATATAGTCCTATAACATGTCTAAGTATAAAATTATGGTCTAATACAACAACCTTCATCAATTCTATCAATTATTTTTACAAATATCATTATACCACTAGTTCATCACACAATGACTAAGTAATTCCATATGATAGTTGTATAGAACCATAGAAAATCATTGTTCAAAGTGTTATAACATCTTTTAATTGCTTAATTATGGTCCAATTTAATAAAATATGGTCCAATTTGACATTTTTCATTATTAAATTGCTTAAGTTATCGATTAACACATCCATTAATTTGACATCTGTTGCAACATATGTACATCCTGTTAGATAATATGGTGAACTTGCAACAGAATACGAAGAAGTTGCAACAGAATACAAACTGTTTCCCAACCCATAACTGGACCAAGTACAATTAACAGCCCATTCTACTCACCTCTTAGTCTTACTCATTATAAAAGGGTTAACTTAGGTTCCCTTAATTCACAATTTACTCACACAAAAAGCTCTCGTTTTTTATTTTTTTTCATTTATTCTTTCTCCTCCTCTCACTCAAAATCCCTGAGAAGATGTTACCACCTTGGACAGATTTAAGTCTCTGCATGCTCTTGTTCTAGGTGATCAACATAATTATGTTGTTCTCAGTTAATATGATTTCTTCTTCAAGTGTGTTCTTAGTGCATGGGTGATGGTTGTTGTTTGATTTTGTCGGATCTTATCTAATAGAGGGTAGCTTCATTATTTGGTAAATCTTCTTACTTTATAACATCTTGTCTGGTCTAGTAACAGAGTGCATAGGGTAGCTAACTATGGTTGTTTGTTTTTGTGTAGGTGGTCTTGTGACGGAGTGCATGGGTAGCTCTGATCTACCACCCTTCAAGAAAGAATGGTGATGCCCCTCCAGGTTTAATCGCTCAATGTTGACTCCAGATCCTCCAGTCAAGTCATTTTTTGCTGGTTGAAGTAGTAGTATAGGGCTAGAGCGTTTCAGATGTAAATTTTAGTTTTTTTGTTGTCGTCAATGCCTTTGTAAATATGGATATGTAGCCAGCCTTCTCTTCTCTTAATGGTGATACTACTTTCATGTCACTATATCAACTATCAATAGCATTATTATGTTTATGTTTATGTTTATTGAGATCCCATGTTTATGTTTGCCAAATTATGTGCTTGAATTTCTCTCTCTTAATGGTGATACTACTTGCATGTACACATAATTGACATATGTTGCAACAACTTAGAACACATAGCTTTATAAAAGTCATGGGCAAGGCCAACCTCTAAAACTAGCCCAATCAGCCCATTATTTCATTTCTAGAAGGGATATAAATTAGGGTTTTCATTTTCATTTCAAGATAAGATAGGGTTTTCATTTTCTTCCTCGCCGC
>JAJONR010008377.1:0-12900 GCA_029582245.1 Solanum etuberosum | reverse complement strand
GTTAGTAGCAATTATTTAGCGATAATTAATGATATTATTTTCTCTCTATTATATTTAGAGGAAATAATAAATATTGATTGTTATAACTAGCACTCTCTCTATATAAATTTCTCTAAAGACTTTAGCGAATCTGAATGTAATGACATTAACTCAATTGATGCTAAGTATTTGGTGGCAATAAACATTGTCTTTAAAAGAAAAATCAATGTATCTTTTATCATAGTAACCCCCTCCCTTTTATTTTATTTTTGATCAAAGTATATGACCCAAATTTCTATTATTGTATGTGACCAGGTTTATCAGCTGATGAAAATGAAATTACAGCTATTAAAGCACTTGAGAGTGGAGTCATTTTCTTCATACTGAAGCCCATATCACAAGATGACATACATTATTTAAGGGAATATGAAACATTACGAAAGAAGAAGCATACAGGCAAACGAGTTGCTAAGAGAGACAAATCCACACGAAAATATGATGAGACTGAAAATAAACACAATTTAGTTCCACCACCAAAGAAGAGTAGGATTGTTTGGACAGATTCCCTTCATGAATTTTTTTGGAAGCCATTACAACACTTGGCATGAAGAGTAAGTTTTTCCCAACATATATAGTGTGAAATATGAGATCATTCAAATATTATCTACATGTACGTCACCTTAAAATATATGATTTTATTTATAAATTTTTTTCTACAGGAGCTTATCTAAAGAAAATTACTGAACTGATGGATATTCCTGAATTGACTAGCAGACATGTCGCATATCATTTGAAGGTTTACTACTTTTAACTCAATATATGCTTAATCTATAGAACAAATTTTATCTATAGAAAAATAAATGTTATTTTGTAGATGAAAAGAGAAAAAAAAACTAATTGAGTATAGAGTTGATGGTGTTCTATCATTAAATAAATGAGCATAATGAGGAAGTTTCCTTCTATTTATAATAATTAAAACTCTAATATTTGTTATACACAAGTGAAAATGAATTGATTCATAATTTTTTTAACATAGTTTAAAGTAGGTAATATAAAACAGAATTAATAAAAATAAAGGTCTACTTATAATAAATTTTCAAAAGTTTATTTATCTATATAGTAAATGACTTTTAAATTATAATTTAGAAAACATTTCATCAATGACAATAAGAAAATAATTGATACAATAGATAACATACAATGAGAAAAAAGTGATACTTAAATATACACATAAACATGTGTGTACATACACACATAAATATATACTTAATGCATGAAAAATTAAAGTAACAATGATAAAGAAATAGCGTTAGATCTTATAAAAATTTAATTGGAAGGTTACTCTACTCATATTAATGAATTCATATAAAATTGTAATAAAATGTAAAATTATCTATTAGTAAAATACCAAGTTTAGAAATATAAACTATTATATATAATATAAAAAAAAATGTTATATAAATGAATGACTGAAATGGTAAGGATAAATAGATATGATATTGAATAAGGTCGTGGAGTGGGGTCGGGGAGGGGGCATGAGTAAAAGATGTTTATTAGTCAATGTTAAAGAGAACTTTTAATTTTTAAATAAGATCTTGGAATTTGAATGATTTTCAATCCATTAAGATAATGCATTTTTTCTTAAATGGAACTCAAGCATTCATATATGACATATAGAGTATTATTTTTAAATAAAACTCATCAAATTTGAAAGTTATATTTATATTAATTCATGCTTTGGTTAGAAACTCAATGATAGAACAAATATTAGAACAAATATTAGAATTTAGATGACCTTTGTGTGAAAAATTACTTAAAGCAAACTGTTGCATCACTATTTTTCTTTATTATTGGAACATAGTTATCGAATTCAGGTTTACAAACTTTGCAGAAATATCGTATGAGCTTGAAGAAAGATACTGATTCAGAGTTGA
This sequence comes from Solanum etuberosum, assembly GCA_029582245.1. Taxonomy (NCBI): domain Eukaryota; kingdom Viridiplantae; phylum Streptophyta; class Magnoliopsida; order Solanales; family Solanaceae; genus Solanum; species Solanum etuberosum. The sequence goes on along the minus strand of JAJONR010008377.1, from coordinate 10,987 downwards.
TTTTTGATTTGAGTAAATTCACATCTGATTATGCTAATCAATTGTCCACAAGAAAAGCAGATGACAGTATTCCAACTTCAGCTACACAACTTATGAAAGGAAATTTAAACTCTATTGACTATGATATAAAGGTTGATCATCAAGACTTACAGTCTGATCAAAGGGATAAGGATTTGAAAAATACATTGAGTTACAATAACAATCAAAAACCTCATCATATTGGATTTGAAGAGGCTTCTGTGGAGTTATGCCCTTTACCAGAGAGTTTTGAATGTACTAGAGATGAAGGAAGAAGTATTACATTAGAAGACTTTCCTATGATGGAAAATCTTTATCATACACCACATTCAGCTGAACTTACTACCACTGCTTTTGGAAGCCTATTGAATGTTCAATCTTCTAATATGGTACATACTTCTACTTTTTTTATTTGTTCTTATTTTTTTACTAGCATTATTTAAGTTTAAAAAATATGCTATTTTTCTAAATGATTTATTTGATGATTTTTAGTGTACATTTGAGTGCACAAACTTACATATTGCAGGAACACAACTATGACAAGAAAACATTTTTTAGTTTAGTTTTTGGTATCAATCAATATTCAAAAAAATATTTTCTTCATGAATTGATCATACACTAGGTCAATAAAATTTTAATTATATCGTCTCAGTTTCATCGTCAAATTTTTTTTATATAATTATATTTTATTACATCATGTTATAAAAGTACAATTAAGATATTTATGCGATTTAAGAAAAATCAAAAACAATATAATTTTGTTCTTTACTTTTTGTTATTCTTGTCCACTTCCCCTTCCTCCGATGAGTGGAGATGGTTGTATATTATGAAAAGGTTTTCAAAATATTTAAATAATTAATTTTTATTATATATTTGCTTAAATTTTTTTTTGAAAATAAATGATCGATTTTAGTTTGTGCATGCGAGGTTAAAGTTGAGTTGAATAAATAATTCAATTATGAAAATCAAAATTACTACATCACATGCAAACAAATAGAGAAAATAATTGTCAGCAAAATACTTACAATTTTTTATGTCTTATTTTGCTATGCAGCAAGCAGATTATGGAAGTTTTTCTGCAAAGGAATGCTCATTCTTCTTTAATGATTTCCAAAATCAACAACTTGAGGTAATTGCTCATATACATATTTTTGTTTGATCATAAAGTATTATACTTTGAAATTGTAATTTTTCATAATTGAATGAATTAATCAAGTTTGTATATAATATAATTTTACTAGACTTTATATTCTTTTTTAAAAAATTCCCTCTCTTGTTAATGAGTGAAAATGGTGATATATTTGGAGATGAAAGGGTTAAATTTAGCTGGTTAATTTTCAATAAAAAATCTTCTTACATTTTTATTGAACAAAGATATAGACTTTTATTAGATTAAAGCTTAAACATGCATGAAATAAAGATAATTCAATAATCAAAATCAAATTATAAAAAAACATGTAAAAATATTGCCAATAATTAATTGGTAAAGATGGTTTTATATTTTAAGGTGAAGATATTCTCACCTAATTTGGCTAATCAATTTTTAATTGAATTGTTTTCTTACATTTTTTTACAACACAAATAGCCAACTTTAGTTATATGAAATGTTATATTCGTATTGTATGAGTAATTCATTAAGAAAACTGAAAAATATATCATAACATATGAATACATAATGAAAATAAAGTAAATTTATTTAAAATTTATAGTGTCTTATTTCACTATGAAATAAAAAATCTACAGAGGTGTTACAAAATAGGAAATATCTTTCCTTCTTCATTATATCCCATAATATTCAAAACTTGAAGTAGCTACTCATATATCTATATTTTTTCATAGAAAATTATATTTTGAAAATATAATTTACAGTGTTGGGTAAATAACAAAAAATTATACATAGTATTATTTTTCTCACAAAATTATTGTTTATTTTACCCACTTTACATTCACAAGTTAATTAGTGGTGATGATTATATAGTTTTAGGTGAAAGAATTGCAAAAATATTTTTGAATAATTTCAAATTTATTTTTATTTTTTCATTTTTGTAGAATATGAATGATCGACTTTTTTATATGAAAAATTGAAGATGAGTTTAAAAAAAATAAAAAATTAATATTGACGATCAAATTATATCATAACTTACGAATAATTAGTGTGAATACTATTAAATTTTCTTATAATTTTTTATGTCTTGTATCTTTTTGTAGCAAAAAAATTGTGAAGATATTACTGCAGAAGAGATGACGAATCATAGTCGCAATGTTCTTTAGCAGTTGACACTTGAGGTAGTATTTCATATACCTATGTCTAGTCTCAGAATATTATATTCTGAAAATTTAATTTATAAAGTTAAGCGTATTATCGAAGTTTGTAGACACTTTTATTTATCTCTTTACAATCTGTTTTTTATCCACCTTTTCTTTCCCATTTAATTAGTGGAGATGATTATATGTTGTCAGGAGAAAGCTTTTCCAAATAATTATGTTGGTTAGTATTTAATCTAATTATTTCTTATTTTTTTAAATATAATTTTTCGATATATAAAAGTCTATATTTTTATTGTATAAGATACGTTTAACCCATCGGTGACCTCCTAAAGTTGACACCATATTTCACTTAGACACCTTAATCAAGTGATGTTCATTTTAGACACTCCATGTAAAGTCTCATTGTGTCAATTTGACGCTTTTTGCTTACATGGCATAATGAGTGTATTACACTCATTAATTGGCGTGTGAAATAATTATTTAATTAATTTTAATTATTTTTTTCATCTTCTTCCCCATTTTCAGCCACCTTTTTGCCTAAATTACATTTCATCCATGGTAAACGAAGGTTTCAACAAAATAATAGAGTAAATTTCTTTAAACTAAGCTAAAAAAAAATTCTTTAAACTAACAGAATTCTTCCATTCGCCATCAAGCTATTTATTAAGCCAAAAAAAAGGAAGAAAATGATCATAGCAGTAGATGTTTCTTCAAAAAGATAAGCCAATGTAGGCGGCCAGTTTTCCTGCAAAAGGCGTTTTGTTTGTGGGGGGTATTTGGAGAAGACGACTCAGTTGGTGGGGTGGGGTGGGGGGTCTTTTTATTGATTTTAAATTTAATTTTTTTTTATTTTGTAATTATTTGGATCATGTGTCATTAATTCATTGGTCCATTTTTATTTTTACTTAAAATTAATTATTTAAAAAATAAAATTGGACACAAATGACAAATGTCGTCATTTAATTTGTCACTTTACACGTCATTCGCGAGTGTAAAACACACACACTATATATTTTTGTTGACATTAAAAAAAGTGTCAGAATCACACAACAGAACCCTACATGAGGTGTCTAAAATGAACATGACTCAGTTAAGGTGTCTAAGTGAAACATGATGCCAACTTTAGGGGGCCACCGATGGGTTAAGCCTATAAGATAATTCAATGATGAAATAAAAATCATATCATAACTTGTGAATACATCATGAAAAATAATTATTGGTAAATAGATTTATATTTTTTGGTGTCGTTCTTAACGTGTGGCAAAAAGATTACAGAGGTATTATTATTATAATGGAAACATCATTCCATCAACAATTTTCTCTCTTAAATTTTAAACTTGAGATGTTCTTCGTATACCTATTTTTGATCATACTGTATTAAACTCTTAAAATACAATTGGTAGAGTTACAGAGAATTAAGAGAATTTATACACACTACTTTTTTTTTCACTATCTGTTTATTTTACCAATTTTCACTCCCTAAGTTAATTACTGGAGATGATTGTAAATTTTGAGGGGAAAGAATTGTCAAATAATGATGTTGGATAATATTCATTTTTGTTATTCCTTACATATTTCTAGAATAAAAATGACCGACTTTAGATCTATAAAAGGTTAAATTATGTTTTATAAGATACTTCAATAGTGAAACTCAAAAGTATATAGTGATTTGTGAATACATTGTAAGAATATTTGTCACTAAATACACTTACAATTTTTGATGTCTTATTTTATTGACTAGCAAGAAAGTTATGGAGGAGTTACTCCAGAGGAAAGATCGTTCCAGTTTCCTTATGATCCCTCATATTCAGAATTTGAGGTAGAATTTCATATATCTATATTTTTTCATGAACATTATATCATGATAAAGTAATTTATGGAATTGAACGAAATAAGAAAATTTATGTACACAATCATTTTGTCTTCATTATCTATTCTTTTTTATCCATTCTCTTTCTGTTTGTTAATTGTTGGAGATAGTTGTATATATTAAGGTGAAAGAATTTTCAAATAACTTACTTGTTAATTTTAATTAACTTGTTTTCACACTTTTGTAGGATACTACTGATTGATATTTTTTTTATATAAAAGGTTAAACATATATATTGATTAATATTATTTAATAATGAAGATCAAAACTGTATGATTATTTTGATAATAATTAGTGTTAAAAATAATTTTCACTAATGATATTTATAACTTTTGATATTTTATTTTATTGTACAACAAAAAGATTATGTTGGTATTACTTCAGAGGAAAGATCATTTCAATTTTATAATGATCCATCAAATTCGGAACAAGAGGTAGTTTTTCATATACCTATGGTTGATAATAGAATATTATATTATAAAAATATTATTTTATAGTTTAGTGAAATAAAATTTGTAGTCACTATCATTTTCTCTTCACTATCCATTATTTCGTTCACGTTCTCTCCTTCAGTTAATTAGCAGAAAAGATTAATTTTGAAGTGCAAAATATTTGAAGAACCCAGATAATTAATTTTTTTTATATAAAAGATTAAATTTGTATTGTGTAAGATGATATGATAGTGAAACTCAAATTACATCGTAAATTGTGAATACATAATGCAAATAATGTTAAATAAATATGCTTATAATTTTTGATGTCTTATTTTAATGTGTAGCAAGAAAAGTATGGAGAAATTACGACAGAGCAAGGTTCGTTTCAACTCTATTTTGATTCCCCAATTTCAGAACTTGAGGTAGTTTTTCATATGTTTATGTTTGATAATAAAGAATTATATTATGAAAATGTAATTATAAAGTTAATCGAATTAAGAATGTTTGTACACAATATCATTTTTCTCTTCACTCCTTATTATTGCACCCATTTTCACTTTTCTAGTTAATTACTTGAGATGCATGTGTATTTTGAGGTGAATGAGTTTCAAAATGATATAAGAAGTTCTTTTTTAATTATTATTTTTTAAAATTTTGTAGTATACAAATGATTAAATTTTATCATAAGAGTGATTAAATATATATCTTTATTTCATATTTCTTTTTTTAACTGATTGAATTCAGGTAAAGAGATGAATATTCGATCAAAACCCTAAGCCTGATAGGGGAGAATAAGATAATCTAAAATTGAAGATCAAAATTATATTTTAACTTTAAATAAATAGTGTGAAAATAATCATCATGAAATGTACTTAAAATTGTTGGTGTCATATCACTATGTAGCAAGAAAACTATGATGACATTACTGCAAATGAAAGACTGTTTCTTTTCTATAATGTTCTCCCGAATTTGAAACCTCAACAGCTTTTCATATACCAATGTTTTATCATAGAACACTATATTTGAAATGTACTTTATAGAATTTAGAAAATTAAAAAAGAATGTACACACAATTTGTTTTTTCTTTAGTATAAATCCTCCTAACCTACTTTTTCTCCAATAGTTAATTATTGGAGATGATAGTTTATTTTGAGGTAAATGAGTTCACAAATAATTAGATTGGTAAACATTCAACATAATTGTTTCTGACCTTAATTTTATGAAATGTTAGATTTTTGTTAATAAAATATTTTAATTACAAAATTTAAAATTATATCGAAACATGTGAATATACAATGAAAATATTAGTCAGTAAATATGCCTATAACTTTTGTATCTTATTACACTGTGTAGCAAAAAAAATTATCAAAGTGTTACTACAGAGGAACTTCGATCCACCATCATTATACTTCTTAAATTGAAAGTCTAAGTTAGATTTTCTTATATCTATGTTTAGTTATTGAACATTATAGATAATATAATTTGCAGAGTTAAGGGAATTGAGAAAGTTTGTAAACACTATTATTTTTCTTTTCATTATATGATTTTTTTTAAATTATTTTTTCTCCCCAATTAATTAATGAAGTAGTTTTATATTTTGACATGAAAAAGTTTTCACATAATTTGACACAATCATATTTAATTTATTTCTTCTTTTATTTTAGTAGAACATAAATAACCAACATTTTTACATAAAAGATAAAGTTATTATTGTATAAGATAATTAAGTAATAAAATTCAAAGTTATATCATTTTCAATCAAAATGCTTACAACTTCTTATATCTTATTTTTACTGTACAGAAAGGAGATAATGAAAATTTTACAGCAGAATTCATTCCTCAAGAATATTTTGTTGATTCATGAACTTGAGGTAATTTTTCATACAAACATGTTCATTTGATCATAGAGCACTATGCTCTGAAAGTGCACTTTTCAAAATTAATTACCTTATATTCTTTAATGCATTTTCCTCCCTCTAATTAATGAGTGAAGATGATTGTATATTTTAAGATGAAAGGGTTTAATTTATCTACTTAATTTTCAATAAAGTTGTTTCTTACATTTTTATAGAACAAAAATAATCAATTTTTGATTAAACATATATGAAATAAAGACAATTCAATAATGCAAATCAATCTATAGCATAACATGTGGATACATATTTCAGAAAATTATTTTATAAACACGGTTACCATTTATGTTGTTTTATTTATTATACAACAAGAAATTAACTACAGAGAGATACTGTTTCATCTCTATGTTGTTCCTCTGAATTCAAAATTTAATATAATTTTTTATATGCCTATATCATATTCTAAAAATATAATTTTATAGTTAAAGGAAATAAGATAGATTGTACACACAATCATTTTTCTCTTCACCATTTTTTCTTTTTGCTCACTTTTTGTCCCCTAGTTAATTAGTGAAGATGATTGTATATTTTGAGTTGAAGGAATTTTAAAATTAATTTGACTGGTTAATAATTTTTTTTTTTTTTTAATTTTGAATGAACATAGATGACAAATTTTTTTATGAAAGGTAAATATGTTATGTATAACATAATATGTTTATGAAATTTAAAACTATATCATAATTTGTGAATATATAGTGCAAATAACTATCAGTCAATATGCTCACAAAATCTTAATATCTTATTTGAATGTGTAGCAAAAAAGTGATGGAGGAGCTACTACAGAAGAGGAAAGATTGTTCAAAGTCCCTTGTAAACCCCCAAGTACGAAACTTGATGTAGTTGTTCTCATACCTATGTTTTGTAATAGAGCATTATATTTTTAAAATATAATTATAGAGTCAAACAAATTAAGATATATGTACACACTATTATTTTTCTCTTCACTAGTTGCTTTTTGTACCTACTTCTACTCTCCCAGTTAGTTAGTTAGTTGAGATGATTGTGTATTTTTGAGGTGAAAGAGTTTCTATAGAATATGATTAGTTAATTTTTAATTTATTTTTTTCTTACCTTTTTTAGTGTACAAATGATCACCTATTGTTATATGAGTATTTAACTATGTGTCGAATAAGAAAATTTAAAATTGAAGATCAAAACTAATTCTGACTTGGGAATAAATAGTGTGAAATTTTTTATCATGAATTGTACTTACAAATTTTTGTATATATTTTTTTTTTATGTAGCAACAAAAAGATGATGGTACTAATGTAGATGAAAGACCATTGCATATCCATAGTGTTCTCCCGAATTTAGAACCTCATGTAATTATTCATATACCTATATTAGTCATAGAATACTATATTATAAAAATAAACTTACAGAGCTATGAAAATTATGAAAGGTTGTATATACTACTATTTTTCTATTCGCTATCTATATATGCTACTCACTTTTCCTCTACTGAGTAATAAGTGGAGATATAGTATATTTAAAGTAAATGAATTTACAAATTATTTTCCTGATAGATTTATATTTTAGTCATTACGAACATTATTGTAGACAAATGATTAATCTTTGTATATAAAAAATTAAATTTTCTTTGTGCATGATATTTTAATAATGTTATTCGAAACTGTATCAAAATTTGGTAATACAAAATGAAAGTACTTGTCAATCAATATGCTTACATTTTTTATGTCTTGTTTCACATGTAGCAAGAAAATTATGGAAGAGTTATTATATAGGAAAGAGCTTTCTGACGTCAATATGTTTTCTAAAATTTAAAATTTGAGGTTGTTTTTCATATATCTATGTTTAATCATAGAGAATTGTATTCTAAAAATGTTATTCACAGAGTTAAGCAAATTAAGAAGTTTGCACACATTAGCATTTTTCTCAACGCTTTCGGTTCTCTTTACCCATTTAGTTAATTAGTGAAGTTGGTTATATATTTTTAGGTAAACGAGTTCACAAATAATTTGACTGGTAAAATTTGAATTGAACAGTTTCATAAATTTGTTTAGAACCCAAATGATTGATCTTTGTTATATGAATGTTTATATTCTGTTGTATAAGAGTGTTCATATTGAAACTCAAAATTATATCATAACTTTGAATACTTAGTGAAATATTTGTCAGTAAATATGCTTACAATTTTTGGTGTCTTATTTCACCATGAAGCATGGAAATTATGGAGATGTTCAAAAAAAAAAACATCATCGCAGCACGATTATGTTCCCCAAATGTGAAACTTGAAGTAGTTCTTTATATATCTATGTTTGGTAAATGAACATTCAATTCTTAAAATATAATTTATAAAGTTAAGAAAATTGAGAAAGTTAGCACACTATAATTTTTTTCTTTACTATATGTTTCTTTTATTCAACTTTCACTACTAAAAAACTGTCAAAAAGCGACGAAAAAAGGCGACGGACTGCGTTGCTTTTTTTTTGCAAAAAGCGACGCAGTCAATCTCGCCGCTTTTTGGCTCGATGCTTTTTCAAAAGCGAAGGACTTCGTCGCTTATTTTTTTTTAATTTTTTTTTTTTGAATAATGCGACGCCGTCCGTCGCTTTTCTTAATTTTTAATTTTTTAGAATCTTGAAAAGCGACGGACAATGAGACGCCGTCCGTTGCTTTTTTGAAAATGAAATTTTGAAAAATCCAGAAAAGTGACGGACTAAAGGACCCTGTCCGTCGCTTTTCTGGATTTTTCAAAAAATAAAACCCAGGAAAGCAACGGACTAAAGGACCCTGTCCGTCGCTTTTTCTGCACTTTTTTTACAGCAAAAACTGTAGTTTCTGCTGCCCACCTGCAAATTAAATTAAATTCAATATCAAATCAATTCAGCCTATTCAAGCAAAAACACATAATTAACATGCTACACAAAATATAAACTAACAAGTTTAATTAAACCTTCAAAAATACATAAATCCCAATTTAAAGATTTATAAAGTCTTTCAAAATTCAAAAATTAGTTCATAAATACTATATTTCAAGATCTACAAAGTTCAACCTTAACTAATTCATAAACAACAATTAAGTTTAGGATTTCAAATAATTAATAATATTCCTAATTAAGTTCAAGTTATTATAAATTAAGTTCAAAGTTCTGATTAAGTTAAAATATATTAAGGTCAATAGGATTTTAAGTACTTCAAAGATCAAATTAAGTTCAAAGTTCTAATTAAGTTCAATTATTAAGTTTCAATTAAGCTCAACAAGATTTTAAGTTCATATTCTTAATTAAGTTCAAGTTATTATAAATTAAGTTCAAAGTTCTAATTAAATTCAAATATATACAAAGGTCAATAAGATTTCAAGTAATTCAAACTTTAAATTAAGTTCAAAGTTTTAATTAAGTTCAAGCTTAATTAAATAGTTCATAAAGATTACATTTTATCAAGATTTCTAACGTACAACTTAGTTCATAAATTATACAAATCAAGATTTCTAAAGTTCACAACCTAAAGTTCTAAAATCCTACAATAATTCAAGATTTCTAAAGTTCACAACTTAAAGTTCTAAAATCCTACAATAATTCAAGATTTCTAAAGTTCACAGCCTAACGTTCTAAAATCCTACAATAATTCAAGATTTCTAAAGTTCACAACCTAACGTTCTAAAATCCTACAATAATTCAATATTTCTAAAGTTCACAACCTAGAGTTCGAAAATCCTACAAAAATTAAAGTTCACAACTTAAAGTTCTAAAATCCTACAAAAATTCAAATTCTCTAAAGTTCACAACTTAAAGTTCTAAAATTCTACAATAATTCAAGATTTTAACGTTCACAACCTAAAGTTCTAAAATCCTACAAAAATTCAAGTTCTATAAAGTTCACAACTTAAAGTTCTAAAATTCTACAATAATTCAAGATTTCTAACGTTCAACCTATAGTTCTAAAATCCTACAAAAATTCAAGTTCTCTAAAGTTCACAACTTAAAGTTCTAAAATCCTACAATAATTCAAGATTTCTAAAGTTCACAACCTAAAGTTCTAAAATCCTACAAAAATTCAAGTTCTTTAAAGTTCACAACTTAAAGTTTTAAAATCCTACAATAATTCAAGATTATTAAAGTTCACATAATAAAGTTCTAAAATCATATAAAAATTCAAGTTCTCTAATATTCACAACTTAAAGTTCTAAAATCCTACAAAAATTCAAGTTCTCTAAAGTTCACAACTTAAAGTTCTAAAATTCTACAATAATGCAAGATTTCTAACGTTCACAACCTAAAGTTCTAAAATCCTACAAAAATTCAAGTTCTCTAAAGTTCACAACTTAAAGTTCTAAAATTCTACAATAATTCAAAATTTCTGATGTTCACAATCTAAAGTTCTAAAATCCTACAATAATTTAAGATTTCTAAAGTTCACAACCTAAAGTTCTAAAATCCTACAATAATTTAAGATTTCTAAAGTTCACAACCTAAAGTTCTAAAATCCTACAATAATTTAAGATTTCTAAAGTTCACAAC
>JAJONR010008376.1:0-20847 GCA_029582245.1 Solanum etuberosum | reverse complement strand
TTATCAAATAGTCAAAATTATACCGAATTTCGACAAAAAAAAGGGAAGCAACACGAGGACTTCCCAAGAGGTCACCCATCCTAGTACTACTCTCTCCCAAACACACTTAACTTCGAAATCTGATGGGATCCTGTGCGTTAGTGCTGGTATAATCGCATCCGTCATTCCTAGCACTCTAAATTCTATTAAACACCTCACCTCCTTCCACCCAATGCCCTAGCCTGCCCCCTCCGCCCTAACCTCCACGTATCGACGCATGATTCCACCTATCACGCCCATTCTAAGCCCCTCAATCACCTCTCCCGACAACGTCTCAATTCGAATGTCATTTCTGCAAAACACAAATAATAATAAAAACATATCAAATAGATGTGATTATGCTGAATTTCGACAAAAAAAAAGATGCAATACGAGGATTTCTCAAGGGGTCATCCATTCTAGTACTACTCTCGCCCAAACACGCTTTACTTTGGAGTGCTGATGAGATCTGGTGCATTAGAGCTGATATGATTTCATCCATCATTCCTAGCACTCTAAATTCTATTTAACACCTCACCTCATTCATGGAAATGCCCTAGCCTGCCCCACTGCTCTAACTTTCACGCACTGACGTATGATGCTGCTTGTCACCTCCATTCTAAGCGCCTCCATCACCTTTCCTAACTATGTCTCGATTCGAATGTCGTTTTCGCAATATATATATATATATAGACAAAATCATGCCGAATTTTGACAAAAAAGAGGGATGAAATACGAGGAATTCCTAAAGGTTCCCATATCCTAGTACTACTCTCGCCCAAGTACGCTAACTTCAGAGTTTTGATAGGATCCTGTGCGTTAGTGCTGGTATGTTCACATACATCATTTCTAGAACTTTAAGTTCTTTTAAACACCTCACCTTCTTTCCCCAATTCCCTAGCCTACCCCCACAACACTAACCTCCACACACCGACACATGATGCCGCCTGTGACACTGTCACGACCCAGGGGTACACCCTAGACGTAATATAACATACAAGAACTCGAGAGGCCTCATATAAGCCACTTAGCTTTCATAACATAAGATAATAAAAATGAACGGAAATTTAAAACATTTTCAACACAATCAAAGTCTTTATAAAGCGAAGCGGAAGTCTAATACACTGTGTCTCAAAACCATCTAATACAATAGAATCATTGGGATACAAACCATACAACAATGTTCAATACTAAAATGAAAAGAACATAAGAAAATTAGTGGTCACATCCTCGAATACTATGAGGACTCACCAATCTTCAACATTGTCTCTACTATAGATCCTAGCCACGGGGATGAGAGTCGGGAATGCCGGACCCTACATTTGGATAAGAAATGTAGGCAAGAGTATGCGTTAGTACAAAAAAGTACTAAACATGATAACTTGCATAAACATCAACATAAACATAAGAGTTAGACAATATAAGTCATAAAAGCATAATCAATGCACATAATAGATCATTTCAACATAAAAGGAATACTTCTTGAAGTAACCTTAAATCATCCTTACTCATCATGGAAGGCAACTCAAGCACAACCCAAGCTCATCACCTATCTTAGCATAGTCTAGCTTATCTTTTATAGACATGGGGAATCGCCTCTTGCCTTACTAGAAAAGAACATGGGTAGTCGCCTCTAGTCCTTCTTAGCCTTTGGATCATAGGTACTCGCCTCTAGCCCAACATCATGTGGCATGGGTATTTACCCCTTGTCTTTCTATAAGGATCATGGGTACTCGCCTCTTGTCCAATTCATATCTTAAGAACGTGGGTAGTTGCCTCTTGTTCAACTTCAAGGAATAAGGGTAATCACCTCTTATTCTATTCTAAGGGATATGGATAATCACCTCATATCCGTCTCATTTAGAGGACAAGGGTAATCGCCTCTAGCCTCATCAATTTCTTAGACTTTAGCTTAGATTCATTTTAGGTGAGCAACCCTTTCAACCTAGAATCATTCAATGTGAGAAAGCCTTTCACATTCATACATGATCAATTCAAGTGGAAACTATCCGTTCCACAACAATCATATCAATAATCAACAATTCATAACATAAACTTTACTCTCAAAGCACTACATCTCATAATTATCATATATGCTTCACTCTCAATGTAATTCACATCATAATCATCACATATGCTTCAATATCAAGCAAATCTAATATATCTCATCAATCCTATAAGAATACATCTAAACCCATTAATTCTCCTTTCATGGCATCAAACCCATTTACATCAATTTCAACTTAGAAATATGGGTTAAGCATGGGTACATGTAAATTCATCCTAAGAACATGTAATCCTATCCATTTAATCATAAACAATCATAATCCACTCAATTGGATCAACATTCATCAAGACTCACAACATTAGAAGAACACCCTATCTCAAAATGGGGAATTTCTACTTTTCAATTGGAGAATCTTTGGGACTCCATGGAAGAAAGGATTTAATGGATGAAAAGCCATCATACCTTGATATCAAAGCCCACAATTGCTTGAGGAATGGAGACTTGACCTTGATCCGAGCTTCACTTTTCTTCTTCAACTTCTAGAGAGAGAAATATTTGGAGAGGAAGAACTTTGGGTTTCTTTTGGTGAATTTGAGAGAATGACTTAAATAAACAAATTTGGGGTTGAAATCCTTTATGTAGGGGTCCTAGACATAGGCAAAACGATGTAGTATCAATATAAAATAATTAGGAAAAGGCCCAACTACCCCTGACATTAACTGCTGAACCATGACCTACGAGACCCCACTGACGGACCGTCCTGCACGACCTTCGATGGTGGTCAGAAACCTGACTTTTGGCTAGTGAACCACAGACCGTGGTTTGACCTACGGTCCGTAGGTCAGGCCGTGGTCCTTAGCCTCTGCAACTTTGGCAAGGTGGCCAGTCTATAGACCAAACTATGGTCTGTGGTCCTACCCACGGGCCGTGGTTGGCCTCTGTGGCTGGCACCTGCAACTTCCAAAAAGTTGATTCATTTCCCTTTTTCGGATACGGGGTGTTACAATATCTCCCCCTTGGGATCATTCGTCCTCGAATGAGATTCAAACTGGTTCTAAAAGATTAGGAGAGGAACTAACAACCCAACCTAAAATGGAATTCCATCTAAATGCATATAACCAAGGAGGAACTATCGACTCCAAGCTAGGACGTTCTCAAAACATTATAAGAGGGGTCAAACTAACTCTAACAGCCCATCATACATGCAATCTCATCAAAAATGCATAAAAACCACGGAGGAAACATCGACTCCAAGCTAACATCGCTATAAGGAAGGTAGGAACTAGACCTAGTAACCCAATATGCATGAAATTTCAAAATTTCTCATTCTCAAGGAGGAACTACCTTCTCCAAGCTAAAAGCATGCTCAACACAATCTCATGGAGTCCGTATGCAATTCGTTCTCAAAAAGCATAGCTAAAGCATGTTCATCAATTCATCTCACGAAGTCTATAGGCAACTCATATTCAATGCACAACAACATGAGGAAAATCAATCATGTAAACCTATTTTCTTTCAAAACACAAGTTTTTCATTAACATGCATAATATAAGGAAATCATGGGAACATATAAGACGCATGACTCCAAAACATAGAACAAACCATGAGGAACTCATTACCTCAAGCTCGAGTAGGAGTAGAAGGAAAAAGATGAGAATATCGGGACATCATGTCGGCCTCGGTCTCGGCCTCCCAAGTAGCACCCTCAACTAAATGATTCCTCCACAATACTTTCACGGAAGCAACTTCCTTTTTTCTCAACCTCTTAGCTTGTCGGTCTAAAATCTCCACCGGAACTTCCTCATAAGAAAGACTTTCATCAACGCCCAATCCTTCTAAGGGAACTATGGATGTCGGATCTCCAACACACTTCTTAAGCTTAGAGACATGGAAAACCGGATGCATCGATGCCAAATCATTAGGGAACTCAAGTTCATAAGCAACCTTATCAACATGTCTCAAAATCTGATATGGGCCTACATAACGGGGACTAAGCTTTCCTTTCTTCCCAAATCTCATCACACCCTTCATGGGTAAAATTTTCAAGTAAACCCAATCATTAACATCAAACTCAAGATCCCTTCTTCTGACATCGGCATAGGACTTTTGTCGACTTTGGGCTGTTCTCAACCTCTCTCTAATAAGTCGGACTTTCTCCCTAGCCTCATGAACTAACTCGGGTCCTATCAAGGCAACTTCACCCACCTAAAACCAACCTATAGGAGATCTACACCTCCTACCATAAAGAGCCTCAAAGGGAGCCATACCAATACTAGAATGGTAGCTATTATTATAAGCAAACTCAATCAATGGCAAGTGATCATCCCAATTTTCCTTGAAATCGATGACACACGCTCTCAACATATCTTCTAAAGTTTGGATAGTTCGCTCTGCTTGCCCATCATTTTGTGGATGAAAAGTCATGCTAAGCCACTTTAGTGCCAAGATCCCTTTGGAATGACTTCCAAAACTGAGTACCTCGATCGGAGATAATGGACAAGGGCACTCCATGCACCCTTACCATTTCCCTCAAATAAAACTTAGCATAGTCTTCCACCGAATAAGAAACTTTGACAGGAATGAAATGGGCTGATTTCGTCATTCGGTCTATTATAACCCAAATTGAATCATATTGTCGCTGAGTGCAAGGCAAACCAACTATGAAGTCCATATTCAAATCTTCCCACTTCCAAGTAGGAATACTTATGTCTTGGGATAAACCTCCCGGTTTATGATGCTCAACTTTCACTTGTTGGCAATTAGGACACTTAGCCACAAATCCCACAATATCCTTCTTCATTCCATTCCACCAATAGACCTCCCGCAAGTCACGGTTCATCTTGGTGGCTCCCGAGTGAATGGAATACCGAGAACTATGGGCTTCTGACAAGATTGGTTCCCTCAAGTCATCAACATTAGGAACACACAAACGACCTCGGTATCTAAGTACACCATCTACCCCTTATGAGAAAGCCTCAACGGATTTTCTAAGTACCGCTTCTTTCAATTCCACTAAGGTCGGATCAAGACATTGCTTGGCCTTCACATCTGTCACAAAAGATGATTCTGAACCATTATGAACCATAATACCACCTTTGGTGAAGTCTACTAACTGAACACCCAATCGGGACAATCTATGTATATCTCGTACCAATTCTTTCTTACCTTCCTCTATATGGGCCACACTACCCATTGATAATCGGCTAAGAGCATCGGCTACCACATTTTCCTTACCGGGGTGATAGAGAACACTCATATCAATAATCCTTAAGTAACTCTAGCCACCTTCTTTGGTGAAGATTAAGATCTTTCTGATTGAACACATATTGCAAACTCTTGTGGTTGGTGAACGCATCTACATGATCACCATACAAATAATGCCTCCAAATCTTTAAGGCAAAAATCACCGCCGCTAATTCAAGATCATGGGTAGGATAATTCTTCTCATGAACCTTAAGTTGCCTTGAAGCATAGGCAATGACTTTCCCATTTTTCATAAGCACACATCCTAACCAATTCTCGAGGCATCACAATATACCACGAAACCATCCGTCCCTTCCAGTAAAGTCAACACCAGAGCGGAAGTAAGTCTATCTTTCAACTCTTAAAAACTCTTCTCACATAATTCAAACCATATGAACTTGGCCTTCTTTTGAATCAAAGCCGCCAATGGAGAGGCAATTGAAGAGAATCCCTCAATGAATCTTCTATAATAACCGGCTAAACCCAAGAAACTTTTAATGTCCGAAGAGGATAGAGGTCTAGGCCAACTCTTGACCGCATCCGTCTTCTTAGGATCTACCTCAATACCCTTACTTGAAACAATATGACCAAGAAAAGCTACGGACCTTAGGAAAAACTCACATTTGCTAAACTTTGCAAAGAGTCGTTGGTCCTAAAGAACTTGCAACCTGATCCTCAAATGATCAATATGCTCATTCTCACTTCATGAGTAGATCAATATATCATCAACAAACACAATCACAAACATGTCAAGGTATTATCTAAGCACCCTATTCATTAAATCCATAAATGCCACCAGAGCATTAGTCAACCCAAACGATATTACCAAAAACTCATAATGACCATACCGAGTTCGAAAGGCCGTCTTCTGAATGTCATCTTCCTTCACCCTCAATTGGTGATAACCCGATTGAAGATCAATCTTAGAGAAACAACTTGCTCCTTGGAGTTGGTCAAACAAATCATCTATCCTTGGAAGAGGGTACTTATTTTTAATGGTCACCTTATTCAATTGCCGATATTCAATACACATTCGGAGTGAGCTATCTTTCTTCTTAACAAATAATATTGGAGCACCCCATAGAGAGATACTCGGTCGGATGAAACCCTTATCCAACAAATCTTTCAATTATTGTTCCTTTAATTC
This sequence comes from Solanum etuberosum, assembly GCA_029582245.1. Classification (NCBI taxonomy): domain Eukaryota; kingdom Viridiplantae; phylum Streptophyta; class Magnoliopsida; order Solanales; family Solanaceae; genus Solanum; species Solanum etuberosum. Next base: position 14,431 of record JAJONR010008376.1, on the reverse strand, counting down.
CTTAATTTCTACTGAAGCCATTCTATAAGGAGGAATAGAAATAGGCTGCGAATCTGGGAGAAGGTCAATACCGAAGTCTATTTCCCTTTCTGGAGGAATACCGGATAGATCATCTGGAAACACTTCCGGAATCTCACTAACAACGAGGACCAACTCAAGAGAAGGGGTTTCAGAATCCATATCCCTTACCCTAACTAAATGGTACAAGCAACCCTTAGAAATCATCTTTCTAGCTTTAAGATAAGAAATAAACTAACTTTTAGGCATAAAATTTCCCCCCTTCCACTCTATGATAGGCTCATTTGGGAATTGAAGTCTGACCACACGGGTTCTACAATCACTAGAAGCATAACAAGAGTGCAACCAATCCATGCCAAAAATGATATCAAAATCTAGCATGTCAAGCTCTACCAAATCAACAAGAGTAACTCTATAGGATAAGGAACCGAGACACTTTCTATAGACCCTCTTAGCCACCACAGAATCACCAATAAGAGTAGAGACAGAAAAATGATCTAACAACACATCAGGAAGCACATCAAATCTCATAGCCACATATGGCGTCACAAAAGACAAGGTAGCACCGGGATCCAGTAAAGCACAAACATCAAGTTGAAAGACTGTTAACATACTGGTAACCTCATCGGGAGAACCCTTTTGTTCACCACGAGTCTGAAGAGCATATAACCTATTTTGATTAGGAGCATTCGAACCCGAACCACTTGGACCGGATGAAGGATATGGTTGAGCTCTAAGACGACTATCTCTCTCATTCTTAGCAACTGAAGGACAATCTCTTATCTTGTGATCTATCTTACCACAACCAAAACAAGCATTGGAACCCGCTAGACATTTACCTTCATGATTTTTCCACACTTAGCACAATTAGGCAAAGAAGACCCATTACCACCTCCTTGAGGTTTGGGGTTAGACATCCTTTCCTTTTTGAATCTAGGATCATTAGAGGCACCTTTCCCAGAAAACCTTTGTCGATACCTAGGACGACCATGTCCATCGAACCTAGCATGAGAGAAGTTACCATCACCAGTTCTAGACCTCTTGTTCTCCCTAGATCTCTCCTTAAGTTTCTCCTCTTCAATTTGTTGGGCATGAACCATGAGATGAGAAATATCCATTTCATGGACAAGCATAGCCGTACAACACTCTTTTACTACCAAGTCGGACACATCCGAAATGAACTTGCTCATCCTTGCCCTAGAGTCGACAACTATAAAAGGGGCATATTTTGACAATTGAGTGAATCTTAAGGCATATTCCTTCATACCCATATTTTCTTGTCGGAGATTAATAAACTCAAGCACTTTCACCTCCCTCATCTCAAGAGGAAAGAACCTATTAAGAAAAGCCGACTTAAACCTTTCCCATTCTAGGGGACCCGCATCTACCGGTCTTGCTTCCTTCCATTGGTTGAACCAAATTTGAGCCACACCTATGAGTTGATAAGCGGCCAATTCTACCTTTTCAATCGGAGTCACTCCCATAATAGTCAACACCTTGTAAACTTCATCAATGAACTCTTGAGGATCTTCCTCAACCTTAGAACCATAGAATTCCAGAGGATTCATCCTTGTGAAGTCCCTCACTCTAGATGCCGCCATACCCACATTTGGGTTCACGGGGTTCACAACTTCACTATTGACTTGGGCCGTCACAGCTTGAGCCAGCACTTGAAAAGCGGTCCTAAACTCCGCATTAGTCACTTGCTTGGCCAAAGGGTCAATCGAAGCTTGAGGAGGAGTTTCTTGACCAATATATTCTCCCTCGGTCCTTCTGGCATAAGCCCTTCGAGTAGTCATATCCTGTATACCATCAGGTAAGGATTAGGAGAGAGACCTTATAGAGTTAAACTCTATCGCACGACTTAGAGTAATTAATAAGTGAAGTTTCCTAAGCATCATGTAGCCTCTCATTCATAAGCTGTGGTGCGATTCATGACTCTACTAGACGTGGTTTTGAGACATCCTAGAACCTTTCTAAATCTTGTGCTCTGATTACTAAGTTTGTCACGACCCAGGGGTACACCCTAGACGTAACATGGAATAGAAGACCCCGAGAGGCCTCATATAAGCCACTTAGCTTTCATAACATAAGATAGTAGAAATGAGCAGAAATTTAAAACATTTTCAACACAATCAAAGTCTTTATAAAGTGAAGCGGAAGTCTAATACACTTTGTCTCAAAACCTTCTAATACAATAGAATCATTGGGATACAACCCATACAACAATGTTCAATACTAAAATGAAAAGAACATAAGAAAAGTAGTGGTCACATCCTCGAATGCTATGAGGACTCACCCATCTTCAACCTTGCCTCTACTATAGATACTAGCCACATGATGAGAGTCGGGAATGCCGGACCCTACATTTGGATAAGAAATGTAGGCAAGAGTATGTGTTCGTACAAAAATGTACTAAATATGATAACTTGCAATATAAGTCATCAATACACAAAATAGATCATTTCAACATAAAAGGAATACTTCTTGAAGTAACCTTAAATCATCCTTACTTATCATGGAAGGCAACTCAAGGACAATCCAAGCTCATCACCTATCATAACATAGTCTAGATTATCTTTTATAGACATGGGGAATCGCCTCTTGCCTTACTAGAAAAGAACATGGGTAGTCGCCTCTAGTCCTTCTTAGCCTTTGGATCATGGGTACTCGCCTCTAGTCCAACATCATGTGACATGGGTATTCACCCCTTGTCTTTCTATAAGAATCATGGGTACTCGCCTCCTGTCCAATTCATATCTTAAGAACGTGGGTAGTCGCCTTTTGTTCAACTTCAAGGAATAAGGGTAATAGCCTCTTATTCTATTCTAAGGGATATGGGTATCACCTCATAACCGTCTCATTTAGAGGACAAGGGTAATCACCTCTAGCCTCAGCAATTTCTTAGTTTTTAGCTTAGATTCATTTTAGATGAGAAACCCTTTCAATCTAGAATCATTTAATGTGAGAAAGCCTTTCACATTCATACATGGTCAATTCAAGTGGGAACTATCGCTTCCACAACAATCATGTCAATAATCAACAATTCATAACATAAGCTTTACTCACATAGCACTACATCTAATAATTATCATATATGCTTCACTTTCAAAGCAATTCATATCATAATCATCCATATGCTTCAATCTCAAAGCAAATTTAATGTATCTCATCAATCCTATAAGACTACATCTAAACCCATTAGTTCTCCTTTCATGGCATCAAATCCGTTTACATCAATTTCAACTTAGAAACATTGGTACATGTAAATTAATCCTAAAGACATATAATCCTATCAATTAAATCATAAACAATCATAATCCACTCAATTAGATCAACATTCATCAAGACCCACAACATTAGAAGAAAACCCTTTCTCAAATTGGGGAATTTCTAGTTTTCAATTGGGGAATCTTGGAGACTCCATGGATGAAAAGCCATCATACCTTGATATCAAAGCCCACAATTGCTTGAGGAATGAAGACTTGACCTTGATCCTAGCTTCACTTTTCTCCTTTAACTTCTAGAGAGATAAATATTTGTAGAGGAAGAACTTTGCGTTTCTTTTGGTGAATTTGAGAGAATGACTTAAATGAACAAATTTGGGGGTTGAAAATACTTTATATAGGGTCCTAGACATAGGTAAAACAATGTAGTATCAATATAAATTAATTAGGTACAGACCCAACTACCCCTGATATTAACTGCTGAACCATGACCTACGAGACCCCACTGACGGACTATGGTCAGGACGACCGACCATCCTGTCCGGCCGTCGATGGTGGTCAGAAACCTGACTTTTGTCCAGTGAACCACGGACCATGGTCTGACCTATGGTCCGTAGGTCAGGCCATGGTCCTGAGCCTCTACAACCTTGGCAAGGTGGCCAGTCCACAGACCACACTACAGTCCGTGGTAGTACCCACGGGCCGTGTTTGGCTTTCGTGGCTTGCACCTGCAACTTCCCAAAAGTTGTTTCATTTCCTTTTTTCGGATACGGGGTGTTACAGACACCCATCCTAAGCACGTCAATCACCTCTCTTAACGACGTCTCGATCCGAATGTCATTTCTACAAAAACAAAATGTTATTAAATAGATAAAATTATGCCAAATTTCGACAAAAAAGGAATGCAACACTAGGACTTCCCAAGGGCCACCCATCCTAGTACTAATCTCACCCAAGCATGCTTGACTTCAGAGTTCTGATGAGATCCGGTGTGTTAGTGCTGGTATGATCACATCCATCATTCCTAGCGCACTACATCTTACTAAACACCTCACCTCACCTCATTCATCCTAACGCCTTAGCCTGCCTCCACTTCCCTGTTGCATGTTCCCACCTTTCACCCCCATCCTTAATGCCTCCGCCACTCTTCCTAAGGACGTATCGATCAGAAGGTCATTTTTGCAATTTTTTTTTTTTATCAAATAGATGAAATTATGCCATACTTCGACAAAAATGAGGGATGCAACAAAAGGACTTCCTAGAGGGTCACCCATCTTATTAATACTCTCACCGAAGCATGCTTTACTTTAGATTTCTTATGGGATCTGGTGGCTTAGTGCTGGTATGACCGCATCCATTATTTCTAACACTCAAAATTCTATTAAACACCTCACCTCCTTCCTCCCAATGCCCAAGCCTACCCCTCACCGCCCTAACCTCCACGCACCGATGTATGATGTCGCCTGTCATCCTAATCACCTCCATCACCTCTCCTAATGGCGTCTCAATATGAAAGTCATTTTTGCAAAAAAAATATTATCAAACACAAGAAATTATGCAAATTTGACAAAAAGGAGGGATGCAACACGAGGACTTCCAATGGGGTTATCCATCCTAGTACTACTCTCCCCCAATCACACTCAACTTTAGAGTTCTGATGAGATCCAGTGCATTTGTGCTGGTATGATCGTATCCATCATTTTTAACATGCTTAATTCTATTAAATACCTCACATCCTTCCTGCCAACTCTCTTGCCCCCCCACTGCCCTAACCTCCATGCAGCGACGCATGATGGTGCCTGTCACTCCCATCCATACATCCCTTTGATTTCGAATATGTTGCTACATTATATATGTTTTAATTTACTGCTCAAAAAAGGAAAATAATGCAACATCAAATGATAATCCCGTAAATCAAATAATCACGGCTACTCAATCCCTCATAACGCGTAATCGTTTTAAAAATTCAAAAGAGTTCAAGCAAATCATCCAAAATCCTTTCAACTTCGATTCAAAGTTCATAACTTGGGAGAAGATACATCATGAATAACTTGAGAGAAGATACATCACGAATATATTGATTTTGCTGAGACAATCAGGGGTCTGGGTGTCTAAATTAAATTACGAACAATACAAAAGTGGTGATATCGATGTTGGAGACAATATTTCGTTTATGAATCTGAAATTAACAATTGCAGCTAAACTAGAAAGTGATGAATTGAGAAAAAATAGACATAAGAAACATCGTATGTAACACCTCAGAAATAATACTTTGACTATTCAGTCAAAAAAAGTGAACCACGGAGGGGTTCACGGGTCGTGAACAGGACCAAGACCCGTCACCCTCATCGTGGTTCACACCCACCCAGAAGTGGTGGACCACGGATCCCTCCACAGGTTGTGGATCCCCACACAGGCCGTGATGTGGCTCGTTAACCAGCACCAGCGGAACCCTAGCCCAAGTGAAGAACCAAGGTGGCCATCATGGTCCGTGAAGTGGACCGTGACTGGGAGGTCCAAGAACCAGTAAGCACTGGCCAAGAACCACGATCCGCTTGACGGGCTGTAGTCCCTTTGACGGTCCGTCAGTGGCCTCATGGTCGGCCCTCGTCAACTTTTATGTCAGGGTCATTTGGGTCTTTTCTCCTATGCTTTAGGTATTTAAACTACGTCGTTTAATACCTAAACTACATCGTTTTACTCAGTTTAAGCCTATTAATTAGTCAGAACCTACCCAAAACCTTTATTCTCCAAAAAAATCATCCAAATTAGAATGAAATAAGAGAAAGAGGTGCCAGTTTCCTTCAAGAACAAGCAGCGGTGTTCTTCAAGTTTCAGCCCCAAAATCAAAGGATTTCTCTGTAGATTTCATCACTAGGTATGAGGGATTTCACTAGTGGGTTCCTTTCATCCACTAAGTCCCTAGAATTCAGTCATCTCCTTGATTCTCCATATCTTGTTTAGACCTAGGGTTTCTAAAACCTTGGATATTTACTGTGAGTTAGCTGTTGTAGTATCCTAAATCTAAATAGCTTGTTCTCGAAAAGTTTGCTTAATTTTCTTGTTTGAAACTCAGAACCCTAGTTTGTATAAATTCTCTTAGTCTGCGAATTATACTTGCTAGGTCAGTTGAACCGATAATCATGCTCCAGATTTTGAATGTTACATTATCAGTATATAAATGTTGCATTCTCAGATTGCATGTCAGTATTTTGAGCTATTCAGTAATTCAGTATTTCAGTTACATTTGTGTCATATACATATTCAGTTGGGAGTAGACTTAGCACCGAGTGGACTAGGGTTCAACATTCCCTCATAGTCCCAGAACTACGTGCCCCTGTTGGAGTATAAGTCCACACTGTTGGGTATCAGATTTAGTGATAACGCCAGTCATACCTTTATACCCCTGGCAAGGTATATTGGGTCCTCTCGATGGGGCGCATACATCAGAATCCACGTTTAGCTCACGTCATTTATGTCGATTAATAATAGCTCCCACAGTCAGACTCCATGTGTATTTGACCAGGTTTTAGTATATACTTCCGTATTCAGTTTAGCATGTCATGTTCATGATTAGCACTTGGTCATTGCATTCAGTTTGACTTTTCAGTTATGTTTTCAGTACTTACATTCTTGCTCAGTTTATGTCATTGCTCGGTTATCCTTTGTTCAGATTATATATATTTGTTCAGCTTAATATCTATATAATGCATGCTCAGTACATTCCAAGTACTGACGCATACTCTGTGCTACATCCTTTCATGATGTAGGTTCAGGTACTAAGCATCTAGATCACGCTTAGATCGGATCTCGATTGGCATTCAGCATCTTCAGTGGTGAGTCCTCATACTTCGAGGACAATAGACATGCTTTTCATTTTAGTCTTTATATTCAGTTTTCAGTTTTCTTAGGGTTAGCTGGGGGGCATGTCCCAGCAACTCGACATCTGTTAGAGGCTTTTCAGACATAGTAGTAGAATCAGCTTGAATTGTTAAGTTTATCTTGCAGTTGTTATTAAACTCTTAGTATGTTTTATACATTCAGACTAGTTGGGAGTTTCCCACTTTCAGTTATCCATTATTTTAGCTTCCGCATAGTACATGTCTTATTCAATTATTCTCATTATGCTTGATATATTCCAAACACAAGGTTAGCTTGGGGTCACTCGTGATCCTAGGTCCCGTGTTACGTCTAGAGGGTAGCTTCGAGGAGTGAAAAAATTGGTGTCAGATAATTAGGTTCGAGAGTCCTAGGATATCTGAAAGCTGCACTAAGTAGAGTCTTTTTCATAGGTGTAAAGCACGCCACATCTATGAGGGGGGAGGCTACGAAGTGTTTTAAGAAAAAGTTCACTTTCTTTGCTATTCTTATCGTGCGTGGGTATGATCCAACTTCTCCTTTCTAATCCATCGTTATGCGTTTCAGATCATGCCTCCTCGTATAGCTAATGCACGGAATGCTAATGCACACAATGCTAATGTAGTTCCTCCAGTCCCGAACCATGAGGTTAAGAATGCAGAATTTTGGAATGTTATCTTGCTCTTGGCTCATAGTGTGGCCAATCAGAATAATCAGCAGGTCCTAGTTCCTACTAACACAAATGGTGGATCAGCTACAACTAGGGTTTGATACTTTCTTCGGATGAATCCGCCTGAGTTTCTAGGAGGACCCACAAAACTTCATTGATGAGGTTAAGAAAATTCTTGGAGTAATGCAAGTGACTGGAACTGAGAGTGTTGAGTCGGCATCCTACCAACTTAAGGATGTGGTTCATATCTGGTTCACTCAGTTAAAAGATAACAGGGATGCAGGTGCAACTCCTGTTACTTGGGATTGTTTTACTGGAGCTTTCCTAGACAGGTTCTTCCCAAGGGAATTGAGAGAAGCTAAGGCATAAGAGTTTATGAACTTGAAACAGGGGTCAATTTTGGTCCAAGAGTACGGGCCGAAGTTTACCCAGATCTCCAGTCCACACATGGTTGCCGATTCAAGGGCACAAATGAGTAAGTTCTTGTTTGGGGTATCCAATCTGGTGAAGACTGATTGCAGAAATGCGATGCTTCTAGGGGATATGGATATCTCCAGACTAATGACTCATGCTCAACAGGTTGAGGGAGATAAGCTTAGGGAATTGTCTAAGGATAACAGAAAGGCAAAAACATGAAACTATGAATACACACAATAAAAATTGGATGGTGGAAATCACTCGCAGTTTCAACAGATGTCTACAACCCCAGCACCTTCATCACCGAGTGCTCCATCCCCCAGGTTTCGACAGGATCAGAAAGGTAGGGCATCAGTCTCTATGTCTCAGAGGAGTGCTTCAGGTAACAAAACCTTCCCAACTTGTCCAAAGTGTGGTAAGAACCATCCAGTTGAGTGTTTTGCAGGCAAGGAAGGGTGCTTCGGGTGTGGTCATTATGGCCAGAGGTTGAAGGATTGCCCTTCTGTCAGGCAGGGGAAAGGAGGTAACAACAATAGGGCTTAGTCAACAGCTCCAGCAGCACCAGCAGATCGCCCAACTCAGTTGGGTGCTTCGTCTGGTACAGGTGGAAGTCAGCGCCAGAACAGGTTGTATGCTCTCCAGGCTCTTCAAGACCAGGAAGATTCTCCTGATGTGGTCACTGGTACGTTACGAGTATTTCACTTAGATGTTTATGCATTGTTAGATCCAGGGGATACTTTGTCTTTTGTAACTCCCTTTATAGAGTAAACTTCAGTGTCAGTCCAGAAACTCTCTCAGAACCCTTCTCAGTCTCTACCTCAGTTGGTGACCCAGTTATAGCTAGATGGGTATACAAAAATTACCCTGTCACAGTCTCCTAGAAAGTCACCTCAGCAGATCTTGTAGAGTTAGAAATGGTAGATTTTGATATCATTCTATGTATAGATTGGTTACATTCCTGTTATGCCTCAATCAATTGTAGAACTAGGATCGTTCGGTTTCAATTTCCAAACGAGCCAGTCTTAGAGTTGAAGGGTAGTAGCTCAGTACCTATGGGTCGATTCATCTCTTATCTTAAGGCTAGAAAAATGATTTCCAAAGGGTATATCTATCATCTTGTTCGGGTTAAGGATTCGAACTCTGAAACCCCAACTCTTGTGTCGGTCCCAGTAGTAAATAAGTTTCCAGAAGTGTTTCCAGAAGATCTTCCCGTAGTTCCTCCCGAAAGGGAAATCGTCTTCGAAATAAATCTCCTCCCAAATACCCAGCCCATTTAGATTCCTCCTTACAAAATGGCTCCAACCGAGCTTAAGGAATTGAAAGAGCAGTTGAAAGACCTTCTAGATAAGGGCTTCTTCACACCTAGTTTCTCTCCGTGGGGTGCTCCGGTGTTGATCGTGAAAAAGAAACATGGCTCTCTCAGAATGTGCATTGACTATCGGCAGATGAACAAAGTCACAATCAAGAATAAGTATCCCATCCCTAGGAATTATGACTTGTTTGACCAACTTCAGGGTGCTGGGTTGTACCTATACAGCTACAGGTTGGGAAACATTGAATAGTAAATTAAACGAGGATAGCTTGATTAGGCCGTTGAAATCTTGCTCATTCAAATTTCTATCAATGCAAAACACAATTGAAAGAGGGGAGTGGGGAAATAGACCTGACCTGTGGTTCTGTAGAAAAACCACATTTTCTTCCTCTTCTTATTCTTCTTACTAGGTAATCTTAGGTTTTTCCATAAAAATTGGAATGTTCATTTTTTCGGGATAATTTTTTAGTTTTATTTTAAAATTAATATACCATAAAATTTTCAAAAATTGTATTTTAATTTAGAAGGTTACACTTATCACTTTTAAATCTTGTCATGTTTAATTTAAAATAGGTAGAATTTATCAAAACATTTTATATATATGGTCAAATGCACTAGGAGTTCGACTGTGGGAGCTACTATTAACCGACATAAACAACGTGAGCTAAACTTGGAGCCCGATGTATGTGCCCCATCGAGAGGACCCAATATACCTTGTACGGGGCATAAAGGCATGACTGGCGTAATTGCTAATCTGATGCACAACAGAGGGGACTTATACTTCTACGTGGGCACCTAGTTCTGGGACTATGAGGGTATGTTGAACCCTAGTCCACTCGATGCTAAGTCTACTCCCAACTGAATATGTATATGACACAAATGTAACTGAAATGGTGAATTACTGAATAGCTCAAAATACTGACCTGCAATCTGAGAATGCAACATTTATATACTGATAATGTAACATTCAAAATCAGGAGCATGATTATCTGTTCAACTGACCTAGGAAGTATAACTCGCAGACTAAGTAAATTTATACAAACTAGGGTTCTGAGTTTCATACAAGGAATTAAGCAAACTTTCCAAAAACAAGCTATTTTGATTTAGGATACTACAACAGCTAACTCACAGTAATATCCAAGGTTTTAGAAACCTTAGGTCTAAACAAGATATGGAGAATGAAGGAGTTGACTGAATTCTAGGAACCTAGTGGATGAAAGGAACCCACTAGTGAAATTCCACATACCTGGTGATGAAATCTACGGAGAAATCCTTTTATTTTGGGGCTAAAACTCTAAGAACACCGCTGCTTGTTCTTGAAGGAAACTGGCGCCTCTTTCTCTTCTTTCGTTCTAATTTGGATGATTTTTTTAGAGATCAAGGTTTTGTGTAGGTTCTAACTAAGTTATTAGGCTTAAACTGAGTAAAACGACGTAGTTTCGGTATTAAACGACGTAGTTTAAATGCCCAAAGCATTGGGGGAAAGACCCAAATGACCCTGACTTAAAAGTTGACGAGGTCTGCCCACAAGGCCACTGACGGACCGTCAAAGGGACCACGGCCCATCAAGCGGGTCGTGGTTCTTGGCCAGTGCTTACTGGTTCCTGGACGTCCCAGCCACCTTCCACTTTATGGACCATGTGAAGGACTGCAGACCGTGATGGCCACCGTGGTTCTTCACTTGGGCTAGGGGGTCTACTGGTGCTAGTTAACGAGCCACACCACAGCCCGTGGAGGGCTTCGTGGTCCACTACTTCTGGGTAGGTGTGAACCACGATGAGGGTGACAGATCATGGTCCTGTTCACGGCCCGTGAACCCCTCCATGGTTCACTTTTTTTCTGCTGAATAGTCAAAGTCTGATTTCTGAGGTGTTACAATATCTTCCCCTTGGGAACATTCATCCTCGAATGAAGTCTAAACAGGCTGAGTATGGAGGGAAGGAGTTGTAATCCATACCACTAAGTACTAGAAACTGATATCTAACTGAATTGAGTTCCAAGAACATGCAAATATGCTGAAATGCAAGAACAACTGAAGGAACAGGATACTAAGACTGGTTTTACGCAAAAGTAAACTGAGTGACTAGAGAGGAACTATTACCTAAAGCTGAAACAAAATCAGAAGGAAAGAGGTGAGGATACTTGGCCTTCTCGGCTGCTTCTTCTTCCCAAGTAGCTCCCTCTACATACTGACTACTCCACAAAACCTTCACTGATGCGACTTCTTTATTTCTCAACCTACGAAACTGACGGTCAAGAATCTCAACTGGCACCTCTTCATAAGTGAGACGATCCTTCACAGCCACACTCTCTAATGGTACAATCGATGCTGGATCACCCACACACTTCTTCAACAAGGAAATGTGAAATACTGGATGAACCCCTGCTATTTCCGCTGGCAACTCTAACTCATAAGCCACATTACCAACCCTTTTCAGAATTCTGTAAGGACCTACATATCTGGGACTGAGCTTCCCTTTATTGCCTAATCTCATCACCCCCTTCATAGGTGACACCTTTAGGAAAACATAATCATCGATTTTGAACTCTAAGTCCCTTCTCCTCATATCTGCATAGGACTTCTGACGACTCTGAGCTGTCTTTAGTCTATCTCTGATGAGTTGAACTTATTCCATAGCTTCATGAACTGAATCTGGCCCAATCAAGGCTACTTCACCTATTTCGAACCAACCAACCAGAGATCTACATATACGCCCATATAGGGCCTCATAAGGGGCCATATGAATACTAGAATGGAAATTATTATTATAGGCGAACTATATGAGAGGTAGGTGATCATCCCAACTACCCTTGAAATCGATCACGCAAGATCTCAACATATCCTCTAAGGTCTGAATGGTATGCTCTGCCTGACCATCCGTCTGTGGATGAAATGTTGTACTGATATTTACTTGGGTACCAAGACCTTTCTGAAATGATTTCCAGAAATGAGAGGTAAACTGAGGACTTCTATCTGAGATGATACATAAGGGAACCCCATGCAATGTGACTATCTCATGGATGTAGAGTTTGGCGTAGTCCTCCACTGAATCTGTAGTCTTGACTGACAAGAAATAAGCAGACTTAGTAACTTTGTCCACTATCACCCAAATGGAGTCATGCTGTCTGCGAGTACGAGGTAAACCCGTAATGAAGTCCATGTTTATCACTTCCCACTTCCATGTAGGAATGTTAATCTCTTGAGTCATACCTCCTGGTTTCTGATGTTCTACCTTAACCTGTTGACAATTAGGACACTTAGCCACAAGGTCTGCTATATCCCTCTTCATGCCGTTCCACCAAAAGACTTCCCATAGATCGCGGTACATCTTAGTGGCACCTCGATGAATGGAATACCTGGAGTTATGAGCTACTCTAAGGATTTGCTGCCTCAACTCACCCATATTAGGAAAACATAAGCGACCCTAGTAACGAAGCACACTATCTCCCCCTTGGGAGAAAACCTCAACTTTTTGCGAATGAACTACACCTTTCCACTGAAGTAATATAGGATCACTATCCTGTTTTTCCTTGACCTCCGCTACTAATGAAGATTCTGATCCATTCTGAACTATCACCCCACTATCTGATGTGCCCGTAAGGCAAACTCCTAAGTGAGCAAGCCGGTGAACATCTTTGGCGAGCTCTTTCCTCTCTTCCTCAGCATGTGATGCACTACCCATAGACAGCCTTCTGAGAGCATCAGCCACTATATTGGCCTTACCCGGATGGTAAAGCACATTCATGTCATAGTCTTTGAGGAATTCAAGCCATCTCATTTGACGAAGATTTAACTCTTTCTGGGTGAACACATACTGGAGGCTCTTATGATCTGTGAACACATCAACATGAACACCATACAAGTAGTGTCTCCAAATCTTTAGGGCAAATACTACGGTTGCATTCTCGAGGTCATGAGTAGGGTAGTTTTTCTCATGGACCTTAAGTTGTCTAGAAGCATAAGCTATGACCTTACCTCGCTGCATCAACATACAACCTAGGCCGAACCTGGATGCATCACAATAAATCACATAACCGTCTGAACCATCTGGTAGAGGCAAGACCAGAGCAGTAGTCAACCTAGTTTTCAGGTTTGAGAAGCTTTTCTCACACTCATCTGACAACTGAAATTTGACCTTCTTCTGAGTCAACTTGGTCAGTGGGGAAGCTATGGATGAAAATGCTTCAACAAATCTCCTGTAATAACCAACCAAACCCAAGAAACTCCTGATATCAGTGGGAGAGGTGGGTCTGGGCTAGTATTGTACTGTCTTTATTTTCTGTGAATCCACTCGGATCCCTTTGTTGGATACCACAAGATCGAGGAAAGCGACGGACTGTAGCCAGAATTCACATTTTCTGAACTTAGCAAATAGCTGGCGATCTTTGAGAGTTTACAGAACAACTGTCAGATGAGTCGCATGATCCCCCTCACTCCGAGAATAAATAAGGATATCATCAATAAAGACGATGACGAACAAGTCCAAATATTGTTTGAACACGGTGATCATTAAGTCCATGAAAGCTACAGGAGCATTTGTTAGTCCAAAAGACATAAATACAAATTCATAATGACCATACCGAGTTCTGAAAGTTGTCTTCGGAATGTCACTATCTCTGACTCTGAGCTAATGATAGCCGGATCTGAGGTCAATCTTAGAAAATTTCGGGGGGTTGGTCGAATTATAGCTTCGATTAGCTTTTATTTTGTTATTTGTCATATTTGACTAAATGTCTTAGAATATAGTTCTTGTTCTGTAGGAGTTTTGTTGATTATTTCATTTATGTCATTTTCCATATTCCTTAAATGTTTTACATCTTGAGTTCTTAAGTACAATTCTAGGTGTAGTTTTATTAGACACTGTAGTGTATCTATTTCCTTTTTTATTTCGATCCATTGCTGTAAATATTCTTCGTTTATCATTATAT
>JAJONR010008375.1:0-22080 GCA_029582245.1 Solanum etuberosum | reverse complement strand
ATTATTATTATTATTATTACTATTACTATTACTATTACTACTATTACAATTATTACTATTATTACTATTATTACTATTATTATTATTACTATTATTACTATTACTATTACTATTATTGTCACACCCCGAGGATACCCCCTCGACGTAACACGAGACCTAGGATCACGAGTGACCTCAAGCTAACCCTGTGTCTGGCATATATAAAGCATACTAAGAATAACTGAATAAGACATATATTATGCGGAAGATAAAACAATAGATAACTAGAAAATGGGGAAACCCCAACTAGTCTGAATGTATGAACCATATTAAAAGTTTAATAACAACTGAAAGATAAACTTAACAATTCAAGTTGATTCTACTACTATGTCTTACAAGCCTCTAACTGAGTTGCGTTACTGGGACATTCCCCCCCAGCTAACTCTAACAGAACTGAAAACTAAATAAAAAGACTAAAATGAAAAACATGTCTAATGTCCTTGAAGTATGAGGACTCACCACTGAAGCTGCTGAATGCGGACCGAGAATCGATCTAAGCGCGATCTGGATTCTGAGTACCTGAACCTACATCATGAAAGGATGTAGCGTAGTGTATGCGTCAGTACGTGGAATGTACTGAGCATGCAGGATATAGATAGTAAGCTAAACAAATATATATAAGCTGAACAAAGCATAACTGAGCAATGACATAAACTGAGCAGGAATGTAAATACTGAAACATAACTTAAAAGCTAAACTGAATGCAATGACCAAGTGCTAATCATGAACATGACATACTAAACTGAATACTGAAGTATATACGGTAAACCTGGTCAAATGCACTAGGAGTCTGACTGTGGGAGCTACTATTAACCAACGTAAAACCACGTGAGCTAAACGTGGAGTCTGATGTATACGCCCCATCGAGAGGACCTAATATACCTTGCCAGGGATATAAAGGCATGACTGGCGTGATCACTAAATCTGATGCCCAACAGAGGAGACTTATATTCCTACAGGGGCACATAGTTCTGGGACTATGAGGGTGCGCTGAACCCTAGTCCAACTCGGTGCTAAGTCTACTCCCAACTAAATATGTATATGACACAAATGCAACTGAAATACTTAATAGCACAAAATACTGACATGCGATCTGAGAATGCAACATTTATACTGATAATGTAACATTCGAAATCTGGAGCATGATTATCTGTTTAACTGGCCTAGCAAGTATAATTCATGAACTAAGAGAATATTTACAACTAGGATTCTGAGTTTCATACAAGGAATTAAGCAAACTTTACAAGAAACAAGCTATTTCGATTTAGGATACTACAACAACTAAATCACAGTAAATATCAATGGTTTTAGAAACCCTAGGTCTAAATAAGATATGGAGAATCAAGGAGCTGATGGAATTCTATGGACCTAGTGGATGAAAGGAATCCACTAGTGAAATCCCACATACCTAGTGACGAAATCTACAGAGAAATCCTTTGATTTCAGGGCTGAAACTTGAAGAACACTACTTCTTGTTCTTGAAGGAAACTGGCGCCTCTTTCTCTTTTTTTAGTTCTAATTTGGATGATTTTTGGAGAATGAGGGTTCTCGGTATGTCTGACTAAGTTATTAGGCTTAAACTGAGTAAAACGACGTAGTTTAGGCATCAAACGACGTAGTTTAAGTGCCCCAACGCATAGGAAAAGAGATCAAAATGACCCTGACTTAAATCTGACGAAGGCCATCCACGGAAGGGTCGACGATCCGTCGTTTGGACTACCAACTGTCGACTATGGTCGTGGTTCGTGGTTTGTTTGACAGGGCTTCACTAAAACGAGCATAACATTTTACTCTGAGCTTGGATTTTAGCAAACTCGGTGGAGTTGGAAAGAGGATTCAATTATCTTTTATTTATTTCATCATGGGCCACCGAGTTCATTTTGTGCTAAAAGATATGACCGTTTGAAGTTGACCCAACAACAATTTTCCTATAAATAAT
Organism: Solanum etuberosum; assembly: GCA_029582245.1. Lineage (NCBI taxonomy): Eukaryota > Viridiplantae > Streptophyta > Magnoliopsida > Solanales > Solanaceae > Solanum > Solanum etuberosum. Next base: position 20,102 of record JAJONR010008375.1, on the reverse strand, counting down.
TGTTGACCCTCACCTAAGGTCAGACCTACGATCTATAGGTCCAACCACGGACCGTACTGGTCGACCGTGGGTGGGATCAGAGACCATCACACTTTGGACCCCAACGACGGAACCATCCCTCGGTCCGTGAGTCAATCAACGGACCGTGGTTCACGACCGTAGGTGTCATCACTAGATTCTGAAATTCCCCAAAGTTTGGGACTGAACCACGGGACCCCACCTACGGTCCATGGTTCTACCTACGTATCACACTCCGAGCCTAAACCCTGGGCGGGACTGGCACTCGAGAACTATTTCTGACCCTAAGCGAACCCTTGGCCTGACTTAACTCTGAGCGGAAGACTTACTCAACAATAAAATGGACTGAAATACAATCATAACTAAACTGTCTCAATAGATAACATAAAATGTTTTAGAAATATACATTCAACTAGTCAAAGTGGCTACTCAAGTCTCAAACATCAATAACTAAAATGAACAAGACTAATGAACTATAACTATCTATCTATGAAGCCTCTACTAACTGAGATGGACGCCGGGACAAGACCCACAACATCCTAATAAAACTAGAATGAAATAAGTATACAAGGGATCCTCCGGAAAGCAAGGAGGCTCACCACAACTCAGAAGCTCAACTGGATCAACGAAGCGCTGGGTGCTGATTCTGGTTACCTGTATCTGCATCATAAAAGATGCAGACCAAATGACATCAGTACATGGAATGTACGAGCATGTGAGGGGAAATCTAAACAAGACATAAGCTTGAACTGGAACTGAAAAAAACACTTACCTCATCTCAACTCAACTCATTTCAATATAAAGTAGAAATAAAGATGCAATATAAAGAAAAGCTTTAAAACATGTAGATAACAACTCAGTGTATTGAAAAACACAATAATAACTTAGTTTTGTATATGAAAATGCAAGTAACTCTGTGGGAGATTCTCTAACCGACAACCATCACTATGAGCTATGTGATGATACAGCCTCTCGCTCACGCTGCCAGAATTGTCCTATTCTTTGCCGGGGTATAGAATTCCTCAACTAAGTGGATCCACTAAGCTATGCTTAAAAGCATTAAGGAATCATCTAAAAAGTATGACCCTTTCTACACACTTTGGCTACATGGTTTATGGAGACTTTGAGTTATCTGAACTCGTCCCCATATCGGTGCTCAATACTACTCCCAAAATGTAACTAGCTCATATGTTTAAAAACATAACTCTTTCTGTGGTTTGAGATTATTACTCAAAAATCTTTCCCTTAAAAGAGATGGCACTGAAACTGCTCATGAAAATTATTTTGGAAATCGGTGTTTCCTCTTATCTTAAATGTGGAAACATTTACTCTTGGGAATACTTAGTTCTCATATATCATTTTAAAGAAAATGAACTCAGCTCTTCTCTTGCTCAAACTCAACTGCTCAAGTCATTTAAACAAGTTTAAAAGATTTGTAAAAGACTTCTTAAAATGACTCGAAGAACTCTCAAGACTTGACTCTTAGCTCTACCTTGAATTTAAATTATGAATTCAAGGTTATGATTTGTGATAGGAAAGATATCATGATGATTAAATAAGTTTTAGATGGTTAATAATGAGAAACGGTTGAAAAACACTGTCTGGGAGTAAGTTCGTGATGTGGAGATGAATTATAATATTTGGTCACGACATAATTTTTGAAACAGTGGAGTCCGCGTTCTCTCCGTGACGTGGAGAGGAAAGTTTCATTTCTGAGGAACAGGTCCGCGGACCTGGTACTTTATTTTCTTCCCGATCTTTTCTTACTCATTTTTTTACTCTAATTCGCCTAGAATCAAATGGTTTCTTACCCAATCACTTAAATTCGAATACTCAACTTATATACACGATAATCTACTCCAAACCACCCTCAATTCACTAACTTTTATCTCAAGAACTCATCCAATCCATCCTAATTCAAGAACGGAAACAATACTTTCAAGAAACAATAATCAAGAACATCAAACTTTCAACTTTGTAGGATGAAATTACAATGAAAATAACATGATTGGCGCGTGTGTGAATGAACCCAACGCTATGTGAACTCACATACCTCTTAGGGATTAAACCCTTGGCAAAATCTGCAACAAAACCTCAAGAACTTGACGAAACCTTGACCTTTCTCCTCTTTTCTCCTCTTTTCTCCTCTTGAACTCTTTTCTAAAATCCTAGCGTGAATTATGATTGTGTAAACTGAACCAAATCAGTTTAGACCCTAATTAATTACTAAAAATGAATTAAATTTGATAGGGTAAGGAAAAGATCAAAATACTCCTCTTAAATCCGGGTAACTTTTCTTAAATAGACAGCTTGACTTCAAATAGTCATATCTCCCTCATACGAGCTCGGAAATTAGCAAACTCGGTGGTGTTGGAAAGAGAATTCCAAGACCTTTTATTATATATCTTATAGGCCACCTAACTCATCCTGTACTGAAAGTTGTTGTCATTTGAAGTTGACCCAAAACTCATACTTAGCATATCTTGCAAAAATTTCAGATTTTGCTATTTCCAATTTAGTTTCTTTCTAATTCTAGTTCTTCCAAAAACCGAGGTGTTACAATATCTCCCCCTTGTGAAAATTCGTCCTCGAATGAGATTACTCTAAGCAGACTAAGGGTGTAACATCTACATTCATCTCAAACACCCAACATGCAATATATAACACAACAAGTCAACTTAAATAAAGGCCAAGAAAATGATTAGTACCGTAATTTGGAATTTCTCCGGATTCGAAGAGATGTAAGTATCTCTTCTTCATATCCTCCTCAGATTCCCAAGTAGCTTCCTCAACAAACTGATTCCTCTATAGGACCTTGACTGATGCTATCTCCTTGATTCTCAACTTGCGAACTTGACGATCTAGAATCTGAACGGGACTCTCGTCATAAGATAAGTTATCCTTAATACCAATATCTTCAGTAGGTATGATAAGTGAAGGATCACCCATACACTTCTTCAACATGGAAATGTGAAATACCGGATGAACCGCTGCTAACTTTTGCGGTAGTTCCAACTCATAAGCCACGTTACCGATCCTCTTGGATATCCTGTAAGGACAAATATACTGAGGACTAAGCTTCCCCTTCTTGCCAAATCTCATAACACCCTTCATGGGTGAAACCTTCAAATAAACCCAATCATTTACTTCAAACTCTAAGTCTCTTCTCCTAACATCTGTATAGGATTTCTGACGACTCTGCGCTGTTTTCAATCTCTCTTGAATAACCTTCACTTTCTCCATAGCTTGATGAGCTAAGTCTGGTCCTATCAACCCCGCTTCACCAACCTCAAACCATCCAATAGGAGATCTGCATCTTCTCCCATAAAGAGCCTCATACGGAGCCATTTGGATGCTAGAGTGATAACTATTGTTATAAGCAAACTCAATGAGAGGTAGATGATCATCCCAATTACCCTTGAAATAGATCACACAAGCCCTCAACATATCTTCTAAAGTCTGAATGGTGCACTTTGCTTAGCCATCAGTATGAGGATGAAAAGCAGTACTCAAATTCACTTTCGAACCCAAACCTATTTGAAAAGACTTCCAGAATTGTGCAGTAAATTATGCACCTCTATCTGAAATAATGGATACCGAAACTCCATGAAGTCTGACTACATCTTGGATATTTAACTTAGCATAATCTTCTGTTGAATGGGTATTCTTTACCGGTAAGAAATGGGCTGATTTAGTCATTCGATCTACAATCACCCAAATCGAATCATGCTGCCTGGCAGACCACTGTAAGCCTATAATGAAATCCATATTGATCATCTCCCACTTCCATTCCGGAAGATCTATATTCTAAGCCATACCACCGGGCCTCTGGTGATCTACCTTGACTTGTTGGCAATTTGGGCACTTAGCAATGAACTGTGCGATATACTTTTTTATACTACTCCACCAATAGACTTGTCTCAAGTCGCGATACATCTTTCTGGAACCCGGATGGATAGAATATCTGGAGCTATGAGCTTCCTCCATGATCCTCTCTTGGAGTTCATCCACCCTTGGTACACACAATCTACCTTGATACCTCAATATACCATCTCCCCCTTGTTCAAAAGCCATCATTTTTTGCTTATGAATATTTGCCTTCAATTCAAGCAAAATAGGGTCTTGGTCTTGTTTCTCTTTCACTACAGACACTAATGATGATTCAGCCCCATTCATCACCACCACTCCTCCTTCATTGGAATTCATTAGTAGAACTCCTAATCGTGCAAGTCTATGCACATCTTTTGCCAACTCTTTTTTCTCCTCCTCAACATGGGAAGTACTACCCATTGACAACCTGCTCAAGGCATCAACAACAACATTAGCCTTACCTGGGTGATAGAGAATACTCATGTCATAATCCTTGAGTAACTCTAACCACCCTCTATGTCTGAGATTAAGCTCTTTCTAACTAAACACATACTAAAGACTCTTGTGATTGGTGAACACATCCACATGAACACCATAAAGATAGTGACGCCATATTTTCAACGCAAACACTACGGGAGCAAACTCTAGATCATGGGATGGGTAATTCCTCTCGTGAATCTTAAGCTATATTGAGGTATAAGCTATAACTTTGTCATTCTGCATTAACACACAACCCAAACCGACTCTAGACACATCACAATATACCACAAAACCTTGCGTACCTTCTGGTAAGGTCAATACTGGGCAGTAGTCAACCGCTTTTTTAATTCCTGAAAGTTTTTCTCACAAGCTTCAGACCATTGAAACTTAATTGTTTTCTAAGTCAACTTAGTCAATGGGGATGAAATAGATGAAAACCCCTCGATAAACCTTCTATAATAGCCATCCAATCCCAAGAAACTCCTAATATCAGTTGGAGACGTGGGTCTAGGCCAGTTCTGCACTGCCTCTATCTTTTGAGTATCAACTCGAATTCCATCACCGGAAACAATATGGCCTAACAATGCCACAGACTCAATCCAAAGTTCACACTAAGAAATCTTAGCATATAACTCCTTATCCTTGAGGGTTTGAAGGACTGTTCTGAGATGACTAGCATGATCTTCCTCATTCCTCGAATAAATTAGAATGTCATCAATGAATACGATAACAAATATATCTAAATAAGGCTTGAATACTCTGTTTATAAGGTCCATGAATGCTGCAGGAGCATTAGTCAAACCAAAGGACATAACTAGGAACTCATAATGACTATAGCGGGTCCTAAAATCTGTCTTAGGGATATCACTTTCTCTTACTCTCAACTGATGATAGCCAGATCTGAGGTCTATCTTAGAAAAACAAGTGGCACCCTCAAGTTGATCGAAGAGATCATCAATTCTTCGAAGAGAATACTTATTATTGATAGTAACCTTATTCAAATGACGGTAATCTATGCATATTTTAAGAGAACCATCTTTCTTCCTCACAAATAAGACCGGAGCACCCCAAGGTGACACACTTGGTCTAATGAAACCTTTCTCAAGAAGATCTTTCAACTGCTCTTTTAATTCTTTCAACTCTGCTAGAGTCATTCTATATGGCAGAATAGAGATAGGACAAGTATCGGGAAGAATATCTATACCAAAGTCTATTTCTCTCTCAGGAGGGACTCCGGGAAGATCATCAAGAAAGACTTCTGGAAACTCACTAACACCCGGAACTGACTGAATATGTGGTGTCTCAACACTAGAGTCATTAACTCGGACTAAGTGATAGATGCACCCCTTGGAAACTAACTTTCTGGCCTTAAGGTACGAAATAAAATGACCCTTAGGCACTGCTGAACTACTCATCCACTCAATAACTGGCTCGTTAGGAAACTGAAACTTAACTACTCGAGTTCTATAATCAACTGAGGCATAACAAGTATGAAGCCAGTCCATACCTAGAATGACATCAAAATCTACCATAATTAACTCAACTAAGTCAGCCATGGTGTCCTTGTGATTGACGGAAAAGGTACAATCATGATAAACTCTCTCAGCTAGAATAGACTCACCAACAGGTGTAGAAACAGTGAAGGGATCAAGAAGTAGCTCAGTAAGGATATTAAAATTCATAGCAACGTAAGGAGTCACAAAAGATAGAGTCGCTCCTGGATCTAGCAAAGCATATACATCAAAAGTAAAGACTTTAATCATACCAGTGACAACATCTGGAGAATTCTCTTGCTCTTGGCGACTAGTGATAGCATATAGACGGTTTGATCCTCCGCCCTCCCCTGAAGTAGGTCCTCTAGGTGCAGCTCTGTCTGGTGGAGCAACTGAAGAAGATTGGGCTTTATTGCCCCCACTGCCATTACCTTGCCTGTTCTTAGGGCACTCTTTCATAAAGTGACTATTTTGACAACACTTGAAGCAACCAGTGGAACCATCGCGACACGTTTTGGGGTGGTTCCTACCACACTTAGCACATGTAGGAGTCCAATTACGTCCTTGTGCCACACTACCTTGAGACAGTCCAGGTCTAGCTCTGAAATTTTGTGAATTCTGATTCTTGAACTCACCTATGTTCCTTAGTGCAGGTGCACTAGCAGATGATGGAGCAGGTCCCTGTTGCTTTTGTTGAAAAGGAAACCTGTTCGCATTACTCTTCTTCTGCTCGGACTCATTCCCTGTTGTCTTAGCTTTCTTGTTTCAGAACTCTTTCCTATCTCTCAGCTTATCTTCCTCGATCTGTTGCACATGGATCGTCAGCCTTGCTATGTCCATATCTCCTATCAGCATAGATGTCTTGCCCTCCTTACTTGACAGACGAGACAACCCAGATACAAACAAACTCATCCTGCTCCTCATTTTAGCAACCATCTCCGGAGCATAACGGGACAGTTGGGTGAACTTAAGGCTATACTCATGTACGCTCAAAGATTCCTGCTTAAGACTGAGGAATTCTCTTACCTTTGCCTCTCTTAGCTCACGGGGAAATAAACGCCCCATGAAGGCACTCTCGAACACAGCCCATCTCACAATCGGTGCACCCTCAGATCTACCCTTCTTCCATTGGTCAAACCAGATTCTAGCAACACCCTTCAGTTGATATGCAGCTAGTTCCACTCGCTCAGCATCAGTAACATGCATAACCTCAAACACTTTCTACAATTCCTCTACAAAGTTTTCCGGATCCTCAGTGATGCTTGAACCAGTCAAGCTTGGAGGATTCATCCTTAAGAACTCACGGATCCTAGAAGTGTCAGCCACTTCCTATCTATTCTCTTTTTTTTGCCCAGCTTGGTTGGTCACAACTTGGCTGAACATCCGGATAGCTTCACGAAACTCAGCACTAGTGACCTCTCCTTGGGGTTGCACTTCTGGTGCATTAGGTACCCCTTGATCCTCAACATTCCTTCTTGCAGGACAACCTCGGACAGCTCTTCGTGGAGGCATGATCTTAAAGATACGCGCAAGCACGAGTTAGAAAGAAACTTTTATAGAGATAAACTCTATCGCACGAAATGAGTATGAAAGAAGTGAGATGCTTCATAAATGTTACAGCCTCCTAATTATAGATGTGGCGCGCTTCACACCGATAACTAGGAATCTACAGACATGACTTCATAGACTCCCTAGGACTCTTGAACTCTAGGCTCTGATACCAAGATTATCACGCCCCGATCCTACACCTTGGGTGGGACTGGCACTCGAGAACCATTGCTGGCCTCAAGCCAACCCTTGGCCTGACTTAACTCTCAGCGGAAGACTTACTCAACAATAAAATGGACTGAAATACAATCATAACTAAACTGTCTCAATAAATAACTTAGAATGTTTTAGAAATATACATTCAACTAGCCAAAGTGGCAACTCAAGTCTCAGACATTAATAACTGAAATGAACAAGACTAATAAACTATAACTATCTAGCTATGAAGCCTCTACTAACTGAGATGGACGTCGGGACAAGACCCACGACATCCTAATAAAACTAGAATGAAATAAGTAAACAAGGGATTCTCCGGAAAGCAAGGAGGCTCACCACAACTCAGAAGCTCAACTGGATCAATGAATACTCAACTTATGTACAGGATAATCTACTCCAAACCACCCTCAATTCACTAACTTTTATCTCAAGAACTCATCCAATCCATCCTAATTCAAGAACGGAAACAATAATCAAGAACATCAAACTTTCAACTTTCTAGGATGAAATTACGCTGAAAATAACATGATTGGCGCTTGGGTGAATGAACCCAACGCTATGTGAACTCACATACCTCTTAGAGATCAAACCCTTGGCGAAATCCGCAACGAAACCTTGACCTTTTTTCTCTTTTCTCCGCTTGATGTCTTTTCTAAAATCCTAGCGTGAATTATGATTGTGTTAACTGAACCAAATCAGTTTAGACCCCTAATTAATTATTAAAAATGAATTAAATCTGATAGGGTAAGGAAAAAACCAAAATACCCCTCTTAAATCCGGGAACTTTCCTTAAATGGACAGCCCGACTTCAAACAGACATATCTCCCTCATACCAGCTCAAAAATTAGCAAACTTGGTATCGTTGGATAGAGGATTCCAAGACCTTTCATTTGATAAGTTATAGGCCACCTAACTCATCATGTACGGAAAGTTATGATCGTTTAAAGTTGACCCAAAACTCATACTTAACATATCTTGCCAAAATTTTAGATTTTGCTATATCCAATTTAGTTTCTTTCTAATTCTAGTTCTTTCAAAAACCGAGGTGTTATACTACGGTCCGTGGGTGGTTTTTGTTGGTTCTGACACCAGATTCTGAAAAGCTGCATTTTTTTCTATTTTCTCAAATCTGAGGTGTTACAATTATTACTATTATTATTATTATTATTATTACTATTATTATTATTACTATTATTACTATTATTACTATTTATTATTATTACTATTATTATTATTATTACTATTATTATTATTATTATTAATAATTATTACTATTATTACTAACCGTTGCTATTATTATTATTATTATTATTATTATTATTATTATTATTATTATTATTAGTATGTAATGACCCCAAAAGATTTTTTTAAGAAATTTTCGTAAAATTACCGTTTTACCTCTCGATAGTTGCCCCGAATTATTTTTAATCAATTGGTGAAGTTGGTTTGAGAATTTTTAACTATTCAATGACTATATCTATTTAATTAACAGATATTTATTAATTAATTAATTTATTTAATTGATGATTAATGGGCTAAGTTCATAATTTATTAAAACCCTATACCACTTTGACTCATGTACAGAATGAAATTAAAAGGAGTTTCTTAAGTTTTGATTGAATAAAAAAGAGTCGCCGCCTGACACTCGGCATATAACAGCCAGAGGGATGGCCACGTTTGTTAGGCAAGAATAACTACACCTCAATATATAAAATTGTGTTTATGGAATGAAGTTATATCATTGTTGTTATTATAATGGTGAAAACCATACTCTTTTTCTAGTGCATTAATGGCTGTCAACTTAAATTTGAATTGAGAAATTAAGTTCAATTATTGAGGCTAATAAGAAAATAATGATTGGCTTATCATTGGCTACATATTGTTGAAATGGTTCTATTTCGTGTGGAGCTTGCAGGTGAGGAGTTGTTTCCTTGGCTTCAGCGATTCCACCACTGGTTTCGTAACCAGTGGTTGTCATATTTATTAGTTCTTATTTTATTATCACATTATGATTCAAGTTTTGATATATTAAGATAAATAATTAAATATTAAATGTATTATATTATATGAATACATTTATATTTATGGTATTTGAAGGAATTAAGACCTAACACTAGGCTTGAAATTTGAAGAATATTAGAGTTGACATGTTAATTGGCATCAAGATTAGGAACTTGATTATAGATTTGAGTGAGTTTTTGGGTCTAGACTAGACACATTGTAATGGGTGTTGTTAGTTTCAAAATCTTATTGTGATTATTTATTCGAATAGATTGCATTGATTTGGAAGTCCAACGAAAGAGGAAAACTCAAGTCCATGAGTGATTGTTCAACTATTTGAGGTAAGTGGATTTCTAAACCCTTGTTAAGTGTATATAATCGTGTATTTCCTTGTGGTATGTGTTGGGGAGTAACGAAACTTGATGATGGGTTGACTTGTCCATATTGAATAATTCTAATGATGAAAAAGGGGTAATAAAAGGCAATGTGATTACTTATTGGTGTGTGATGTGTTGAGAATGGTTTGAAAGGCTTATTGATTCATTGTTGATGTTGTATCACGATTGTGTTGTTGTGAATTGTGCATTATTATGAAAATGGTCATCTCCTCATTATTTATGTGAACATGTCATTTGCATTGGTTCTGAGACATGGTTGTGATAAGTGTTATGTGAATTGAGGAAGAATAAGAAATTAAAGAGGATGTACCATTTTGAGGGACGTATCGCACGCCGCGACGGATACTATTATCGAGGGACGTATCGCACGCCGCGACAGATTCTATATCGAGGGAAGTGTCGCACGCCGTGACAGATTTTATTATCGAGGGTCGTATCGCACGCTTCGACGGATGCATGGACATATATGTCCTCCATGGGTCCCAGACTGTGAGACAGCGGGTATGTATCATTAGGTCAGACATGCATCATTATACTTGACATTGCATTGCACATCTTTATCATTGGTGAACTTGATCTTGTGTGTTGCTGATCTTGTGAGTGCTTTTCTGTGGAACTTGTGATTGATGAATATTGAGTTTGTTGTTGAGGATATCTAATTGTTAGAGTGATGTTGTTGAGTTGTGTGCTATGTAAACTGTGAATTGTTAGGTTAGGCTGATTTTATGCAGGTTGTAGTTGTGGAGGTTCGGCTGGGGTGGTAAGGAGTACCCGTATTCTATTCCCTTAGCTTGTGCTTAGGAGTTTACTTGCTGAGTATCGCATGGTTTGGTACTCACCCCTTGCTTTTACATTTTTGTAGGTTACGAGCCCGGACCTTCGTGATACTTTGTATTCTCTTCTTTTTCGAGGTTTCCCTTAGAGATTTGTGAGGTAGCTGATTGTCATCTCAGTGGACCTTCTTTATGATCTTGTTCTATTCTAGAAACAATGTCATTTGAGACCTGTGTTTTTTTCTTTTGAATCAATTGTAATACTTTAGAGGCTTGTACACGTGATAACCAAGTTTTGGGGTTTTTATTAAGTTGGTTTAGTTATCCGCACTTATGATATTTTGAGATTTCAATCCATCTTACTTCCACATTTTTGTGATATTTTGATTTTAGGCTGACTTGTCTTGGTGGGATAAGACGAATGCCATCATATCCAATTTTGTGTCGTGAAAAAATGGTATCAAAGCCCCAGGTTCATAGGTCTCACGTGTATACAAGCTGAGTCTAAGTAGAGTCCTGAGGATCGAGAGGCTATAGTGACCTTTAGGAAAAATCTTCACTTCTTGAATCTCTATCGTGTGTCCTTGGTCCAGTCTTGAGTCTTGTTGCTTCTTTCCATTCTCTCTCACTTATAGTGACGACTTGTGCGTGGTTCCTCAAATGAGTAGTTAGTGTTGTGTATGGTTTGGATGTTAGAACGGGTACTGTGGTGGAAGTAATATACTTATGGAACATCGATTCGAAGAAATTGTGTGAGGTTATAGTTTGATGATGCACTTTGAGGATAAATAAACGATTAGGTTGAACAATGGTCTGAGAGGCTTCATGAACGTATTATTTTTTTTAGGTTAGTTACCCAACAAGGGAATAGTATTTTTGTGATATACGCAATATCTTGAGTGGTTCGATAATTGAAAGTGGAATGATTAAAATGATGGTTAGATAATGAACATTGCAACTTTGAAAACTCCAGTTAATGAAATTGTCATAACATGTATGGGTTGCTTAACGAATGATGAGAATGATGTTGCACCAATTGAGGTTAGAATATCTACTGCGGTTTTATAAATTGAGTGTATATCAAAATGGGTCATGATATGTCTACTACAAATGGTATCGATGCTTACTTGGTTAGATTTAGGGAGTGTGTTACTTCTGTTATCGACCTGATCTACGAAATAATGAATATTGTTTTGGATTAGAGACTAAACATATTTGATAATGTTTTGCAGCTACTCAATGAGAAGAAATATGTGGGCTATTTGGGTACAATCTTCTTGATGGGTATGATGTGTTCTAGTGGTGGATCTAATGAGACTTTCAAGGTGTGGTATTAGTGATATATGGAAACAGATTTGTCAATTGTCAAGTGCAGATACTATTTACTTAGAGAGTTATTAATCGTATCAAATGTTCATATAATGAAATTTGATGTTGCATTCACATTTGAGAAACCAACTAGTTTGTTACTGCAGACGTTTGGGTTAAGCATTGTTTATAAGGAAGATTTTAGTGATGGATCTTTGGTACGGTATTAATGTGTTTAGGTTATAAGTGTATCTCGAAGATTCTAAATGAGGACTGATGATTTAATTGTAAGCTCCAATAAAGTGGATCAATATCGGAATGACAATCTTATGGGTAAAGGAAGTCTCATTGAGTATAATTGTGTGAAGGTAATTGAGGATTTTAGTAGTAAAGTGCATATAAAATTGGGTTAGTCCTTTGGATTTGGTTGGTATAAGTGATTTTAAGGCGTCATATCGATAATAAAGTTGACCTTGTGATGATGAAAATGGCTACTGAGCATAAAGGTAATAGGAGTTTGTGATGAATTATGATTAAGATGCAAGTATATGATAAGGATTGTTGGTTAAACGCATTTTTGTACTGTAATGACGACTTGTGAGTATCCAAGCTTGTGGTTTGCTATTATTTGATGAGTAGCGTGGTTGCATGAAAAGTTGTAGGAGGTGCCGAGACACCACTCACATAGAATTGAAATGAACTAGAGTCATAAATGAAAATAATTAGTGGAATATAATTTAGTCTTTGGAAAGAGGCGATTGAGAACAAAGATTTTTACTTTGAGTGCAAGGACAAAAGGATGTATCTTCAGATAGTAGAGAATTGAGTTCATAGGCATATGGTTCCATCTCTTTTGTTGTGGTTATGGTGATAGTGTTACATGTCATTCATATGGGTTAAAAGTTATGGATAAGATTTGAGAAAAATTCTATAGACGTTTGACTCGAGTGTGGTGATAAGTTCTTTTATAGTTTTTAGTTTAGTAACTGGTAAGGTTGGAATCTGAATTCAAGTTGTTCATTATAAGGCTACATTCGTGACAGTATATTTTATCAAGGTATGGATTGGTAAGGTAAGAAATGATAGATCGCACTGAGTATTGATCATTTGGAAGGACTTGTACATAATTTGAGTCATAAATTTTATTACTTTTGATTATTAAAGGACCTAGGAGGGGTTTCACGTAATATTTTGATTTAGAGGATAAGGTAAAAATTTCAAGGATTGTTGGCAAATAATAAGATTGGTAAGCGAGTCAGCAAAAGGAAGAAGAGCCTAGTGTATTGAAGAGTTAGAGATATTTAAAATTTTGTGTCATGGAAATAATTTAAGAATTGTGAAGGAATAAGACCTCTCGTATAAATCCTTGGTTCGGAGTTGAAGGGTGTATTAATTTTTGTCCATGAGTTTAGATATGACTGTGAGATGTGAACTAGTTCGGTACAGATTTACTAGGGGTTTATCATCGACTTTTATAAATATTGAGTTTTGGTTTGGGTGACAAGCAATGATGTGTGGAAGATTCTATGTGGTTATGTCAAGCTAGATTGTTCAAATTATGATAGGTAACTTATGGATGTTCAACGGTGTGGACCTACAATTCTACATGGTTAATGAGAATTTCGAGGGGATTGAAACTACTTTGTTCATGGGATGATACAAACTGTTATTATGTGTTACATAGGCATTTGATGGTGAGTAGAGGTTATGAGCTTATAGTATACAAAATTGTTGGGGTGACCAAGAATTTCTTAAGTGTTGGTATGAGGTATATGATGGTTTGAATAATAGTTGAAACTTGGTATGTGAAAGATTGCGTGGAGTTGACATTGGACGTGATTCAATAGCTTTATCTCGATGAGAAAGTACTATCATATTGTAATTAGTGCTATCAGCCTTGGGTGGGACTCGTATTTGTCATGGAATGCTTAAATAGAAAGAGATGTAGCCATAGTTTAAATTTCTGGAGGCGACAATGTATTTGATAAGAATACTTTGATACTAGTGATGGATTAAGTGTAGGGTAAATGGTCTGTGTGGTTATGATTTTTTTTTAGTAGTAAGAATGTTGAGTTTAGTGGAGTACTATGAGGAGTATGTGGGGTTTGATAAATCAAGTATGTGTATGATTGTACTAGGGATAAGACATGTTGATCTTGGGTAACAAGAAAAAAAAATCAAAAATATAGAGTAGATGAATGAAAATGTCCGATATGAGCACTATGAAAGAACTATCTTGTGTTATTCGACCTTGATTCCGTATATTTTTAGGTGAACAACTACTTTATTTTGGACACGGTTTAGAGTATTATTCACTTTCTATGACCGTGTGTATTTTCACTTCTATATGTGAGTCCCTAGTGGTGGATCGGGTGTATTGATCCTGTGATTGTCCTCCTGGTAGGGTGGCATCCTTGGTTAGACTTGTTCATTTCAGTTATGGAAGATTTGGTGTTGTTTGGGATAGTTGAAGTATACTAGTGATTCTACACGCACAACCTTGTTGAAGAGAATTTATAGAAGTTCTACCATGGATACTTACAGTTGTCCAATAGTCTTAATATTCATCTCATCGTGGAGGTCACGTTTCGGATATGTGTGATTTAATGTAGGGACTGTTGGGTCTAGTTCTACCGTTCTTAAGGATTATCTACAATTACGACTACTAATCTAGCATTCTGACATTGTTGTTAAAGATTTTGTATGCTTAGGTGTATCGCTTTCTGGGTGGTTACTTGATCATTTCCTTCTTAGGGTTAGATAAGTTTGATCCTCTCTTGATGAGTACCCGATGTCTAAATATTAGATTTTTATAACTTAAGTTCGTGGAAAGATTGTGTTGTGAAAAGGAAATCTTAATAAGATCTGTGATGGTTTGTGCATTACGAGTATGTGGTGGTTGGTTAAAGTTCACTTCTGGTTGTAGCCGGTATCGATTTAGAATATTTTCTTGGTTATGTGAGAAAAGACTCGTCATGATGGTTGTGTTATGGTCCAATGGGTTTCACTTTAGATTGAGTTCATGTGTTAGTTTGTGACTTGATAATCACTCCTGATTTGTAGATATTTCAAAGTTTGAATCGAAAGTTCAGTTCTTAGTAGTTGATCTTGATGGAATGGTCTTAAGTAGGAGTTCACTTTGAGAGATGAACACCGATTGGTAGGTCATAACTTAGACTTTTGGTAACGTTGGTTATTCTTCCTTCTTCTTCTTTATGTTCGAGGACGAACATGGTTTTTAGTGGTGGATAATGTAATGACCCAAAAGATATATTTTAGAAATTTTCATAAAATTATCGCTTTACCCCTCCCGATAGTTGCCCCGAATTATTTCAAATCAATCGGTGAACTTTGTTTGAAAATTTTTAACTATTCAATGACTATATCTATTTCATTAACAGATATTAATTAATTTATTTATTTATTTAATTGATGGTTAATGGGCCAAGTCCATAATTTATTAAAACACTATACCACTTGACTCATGTACGGAATGAAATAAAAAGGAGTTTCTTAAGTTTTGATCGAACAAAAAGAGCCGCCGCTTGACACTCGACATATAACAGTCAGAGCGATGGCCACGTTTGTAAGGTAAGAACTAACTACACCTCAATATATAAAATTGTGTGTATGGAATGAAGTTATATCACTGTTGTTATCATAATGGTGAAAATCTTACTCTTTTTATAGTGCATTAATGGTTGTCAACTTAAATTTGAATTGAGAAAATAATGATTGGCTTATCATTTGCTACATATTGTTGAAATGGTGTTGTTTCGTGTGGAGCTTACAGGTGAGGAGTTTTTCCTTGGCTTCAGCGATTCCACCACTAGTTTCGTAACCAGTGGTTCTCATATTTATTAGTTCTTATTTTATTATCACATTATAATTCAAGTTTTGATATATTAAGATAAATAATTAAATATTAGATGTATTATATTATATGAATACATTTATATTTATGGTATTTGAAGGAGTTAAGACTTAACACCAGGCTTGAAATTTGAAGAATATGAGAGTTGACATGTTAATTGGCAACAAGATTAGGAACTTGATTATAGATAGACTAGACACATTGTAATGGGTGTTATTAGTTTCAAAATCTTATGGTGATTATTTATTCGAATAGATTGCATTGATTTTGAAGTCCAACGAAAGAGGAAGACTCAAGTCCATGAGTGATTGTTCAACTATTTGAGGCAAGTGGATTTCTAAACCCTTGTTAAGTGTATAGAATCGTGTATTTTCTTGTGGTATGTGTTGGGGAGTAACGGGACTTGGTGATGGATTGACTTATCCATATTGAATAATTCTAATGATGAAAAAGAGGTAGTAAAAGGCAATGTGATTAATTGTTGGTGTGTGATGTGTTGAGAATGGTTTGAAAGGTTTATTGACGCATTGTTGATGTTGTATCACGATTGTGTTGTTGTGAATTATACATTATTATGAAGATGGTCATCTCCTCATTATTTATGTGAACATGTCATTTGCATTGATTCTGACACATGGTTGTGATAAGTGTTATGTGAATTGAGGAAGAATAAGAAATTAGAGAGGATGTACCTTTTTGAGGGACATGTCGCGCGTCAGATACTATTATCGAGGGACGTGTCGCACGCCGCGATGGATGCATGGACATATATGTCCCCCATGAGTCACGGACTATGAGACAGCGGGTGTGTATCATTAGGTCAGACATGCATCATTATACTTGACATTGCATTTCATTGCATTGCACATCTTTATCATTGGTGAACTTGATCTTGTGTGTTGCTGATCTTGTGAGTGCCTTTCTGTGGATTTTGTGATTAATGAATATTGAGTTTGTTGTTGAGGATATCTAATTGTTAGAGTGTTGTTGTTGAGCTGTGTGCTATGTGTCACGCCCCGAGCCTACACCCTGGGCGGGACTGGCACTCGAGAACCATTGCTGGCCCCCAGCGAACCCTTGGCCTGGCTTAACTCTTAGCGGAAGACTTACTCATGATAAAAGAAAGTATTGAAATACAATTATAACTAAACTGTCTCAAAAAATAACTTAGAATGTTTTAAAGATCAACATTCAGCTGGCCAAAATGGCAACTCAAGTCTCAACATAACTGAAAAGGAAAAGTAAAGACTCATCAACTAACATCAACTAACTGTCTATGAAGCCTCTAACAACTTAGATGGACGTCGGGACAAGACCCACGACATCCTAATGAACTAACTGAAAACAAATAAAAGGGGTACTCCGAAAGCAAGGAGGCTCACCAACAACTCTGAAGCTAAACTAGAATCAACGATGCACTGGATGCTGATCCTGGTTACCTGTATCTGCATCATAAAAGATGCAGGCCAACTGGCATCAGTACATTGAATGTACGAGCATGCGATGAGAATTCTAAAACAAGACATAAGCTTGAAAGGAACTGAAAGAACATACCTGGGCTCAACTCAACTCAACTTAACTCATTTCAATATAAGGCAATAAAATGAATGAAATATAAAGAAAAGCTTTTAAAACATGGATAACAACTCTGTGTATTGAGAAATACAATAGTAGCTCAGTTTGTATGCAAAGATAAAATATAAACTATGTTTGTATATAAAAATACAATTAACTCTGTATATATAAGAATACAAAATACTTCTGTGGGAGTTTCTCTAACCGACAACCATCACTTAAGAGCTATGTGATGATACAACATTTTGCCTCACGCTGTCAGGGCCGTCCTATACCTTGCCGGAGGTATATAACCTAACTATTAAGTTGATCCACTAGTCTATGCTAAAAAACACTAAGTAATCATCTAAAAAGTATGACCCTTTTCTACCCATGATGGCTACACGGTTTATGGGGGCTGTGAGTTGTCTGAACTCTCCCCCATATCGGTGCTCAATACTACTCCCAAAATATTACTAGCTCATATGCTTAAAAACATAACTTCTTTCTGTGGTTTGAGATTATTGCTCAAAAACGTAGCTCAAAGCCTCTCTTGGAAATCAAAGTTTCCTCTCTTGCTTAATTGTGAAAGCATTTACTTTTTTACTGAAAACTAGCTAAAAGGGTCTGTTGGAAATCAGTGTTTTCTTTCTTGTTTACATGTGAAAAAATTTACTCTTTGGGAATAGATAGTCCCATATACTCTTTTAAAGAAATGAACTTCACTCATTACTCTTTACTCAACTCGAAACTCAAGTCTTAAAACAAGTTTAAAGGATTTGTAAAATATATTTGAGAAGACTCTAGGGACTCTCTGGACTTGACTCTTAACTTTTCTTGAATTTGAATTTATGAATTCAAGGTTATGATTCATGTTTATGGATGATATCATGATGTTTAGACGTACCTTAGAGTGTAGAAATCAACTAGAAAACATAGGTACCTTTCAAGGAAACTCAAACGGAAAGAAGTGGGAAAGGATAGAAGGCCTGGCGACCCTGGCGTACTGAGTGGCGCTGAGCGCCAGAGCTGAAACTACAGATACTGGCTTGGGGCGCAGTGTCTGGCACAACGCCCCAGAGGCCAAACTACAGACACCTATGTGGGGCGCTCTGAGTGGCGCGGCACCCCACCCCCATTCCCCAGATTTTGACGAATTTTCTTAGTTGTTTTTCAACTCTAAACCCTCTAGATTCGATTGGTTCCTTCCCCAAACACTTAGATTCGAATACATAACCAAAGTATGCAAGAATCTACTCAAAACGACATCAAATTTCATGAATTTAACTCAAGAAGTTCTCAACAACTTCAACAATCAAGAACTCAATAGAAACTTCAACAAAATCCATCAAGAACTCAATTTCTATACTTTCAAGAACATAATTTCGTTGAATTCAATCACGATTGGCGCGTGGGTGAACAAACCCAACGCTATGTGATATCACATACCTAGTAGGGATCAACCCTTGGTGAAATCCACAAGCTTAACTTCAAGAACCCGACAAATCCTTGCTTTTTCTCCTCTTTTCTCCTCTTCTTTTCTCTTCTCTCAAAACCCTAACTTAATCTTATGAAGCGTAAACTGAACCAATTCAGTTTAGACCCAACTTAATTATCAAAAATGAATTTAATTAATTGGGTAGTGAAAAGACCATAATACCCTTCTAAAATCCAGTTTTGACTTTCCTTATCTAGACAGCCCGACTTCAAATGGACACATCTCCCTCATACGAACTCGAAAATGAGAAAATTTGGGGGCGTTGGAAAGATAATTCAAAGATCTTTCCAACGGTATCTTTTAGCCCACCTAAATTATCTTGTGCTAGGAGTTATGGTCGTTTGAAGTTGACCCAAAACTCATGCTTAGCTTAACTTTGTCAAACTTTCCAAATTTGGTTATTTCCAAAAACGGTTTCTTTCTAATTCTAGTTCTTTCGAATAGCGAGGTGTTACACTATGTAAGCTGTGAACTGTTAGGTTGAGCTAGTTTTATATAAGTTGTAGTTGTGGAGGTTCGGTTGGCGTGGTAAGGAGTACCCGTATTCAATTCCCTTAGCTTGTGTTTAGGAGATTACTTGTTGAGTACCGTGTGGTTTGGTACTCACCCCTTGCTTTTACATTTTTGTAGGTTACTAGCCCGGACCTTCGTGATACTTTGTATTCTCTTCTTTTTCGAGGCTTTCCGTGGAGATTTGTGAGGTAGCTGTTTGTCATCTCAGCGGACCTTCTTTCTCCTTATTTATGATCTTGTTCTATTCTAGAAACAATGTCATTTGATACTTGTATTTTTTTCTTTTGAATCAATTGTAATACTTTAGAGGCTTGTACACGTGACAACCAAATTTTGAGGATTTTATTAAGTTTGTTTAGTTATCCGCACTTATGATATTTTGAGATTTTAATCTATCTTCCGCATTTTTGTGATATTTAGATTTTAGGCTGACTTGTCTTGGTGGGATAAAACGAGTGCCATCACATCCAAATTTGGGTCGTGACATATTATTATTATTATTATTATTATTATTATTATTATTATTATTATTATTATTATTATTATTATTATTATTAT